>NW_019167826.1:34612596-34650468 GCF_002303985.1 Durio zibethinus | reverse complement strand
ATTGGCATGGCAAAAATATGAAGATGTAATTAACCCACCTACCACCCGTTCGATCCCCGGCTTGTACATCCTGCCTCTCTGGTCGGCTGAGCGCCCGCACGCTCGTTTCATGGGTTAACTTAGGCATACGGAGTTCATCCCCAGTCTAAGCATACGGAGTTCATTCTCAGTCTAAGATCGAATCGGATGAGGGTTGCGACATAGGATCGGTAGCACGCAGAGGGACCAGGTCGATCCCCGGCTTGACATTCTGCCTCTCTGGCTGGCTGAGCTCCCGTTACACTGTTTCATGGGTTGACCTAGGCATAGGGAGTTCATTCCATGTCTAAGCCCTAGCCAGACTAAAGGTTGTGGCAGCGGGACCGACAGCATGCAAAGAGGGACCGAGCCGATCCTGGGCTTGTGCATTATGCCTCTCCGACCAGCTCAGCACCCACACGCTCATTTCGTGGGTTGACTTTGGGATTAGAAGTTCATTCCCTGTCTAAGATCAGATCGGATCGAAGGTTGTGGCAGCAGGATCGACAGCACGCAGGGGGGATCAGGTCGGTCCCCGGCTTGTGCATTCTGCGCCGACTGAGCGCCCGCATGCTCGTTTCGTGGGTTGGCTTAGGCATACGGAGTTCATTCCATGTCTAAGCATACGGAGTTCATTCCCAGTCTAAGATCAGATCGGATCGAGGGTTGCAGTAGTAGTACTAGCAGTAGAGATCGATAGCACGTAGGGGGACCGGGCCAATCCCTAGGTTACGCATTCTACCTCTCCGATCGACTGAGCACTCGTACGCCCATTTCGTGGGTTGGCTTAGGCATAGGGAATTCATTCTAAGCTCTAGTCAGATCGAGGGTTGTGGTAGGGTGACCAGCAGCACGCAGAGGGGAACCGAGCCGATCCCCAGCTTGCTCATTATGCCTCTCCGATCGGCTTAGCGCCCGCACGCTCATTTTATGGGTTGACTTATGCATACGGAGTTCATTCCCAGTCTAAGATCAGACCAGACCGAGGGTTGCAGCAGTAGGATCAACAGCACGTATGGGGATTGGGTCGATCCCCGACTTGTGCATTCTGCCTCTCCGATCGGCTGAGTGCCCGCACGCTCGTTTCGTGGGTTGGCTTAGGCATATGGAGTTCATTTCATGTCTAAGCATACGGAGTTCATTCCCAATCTAAGATTTTGAGCCACGGTGCACATGCTGGGCTTGGGCATGTGCTGATGCTACATTTTTTTCACCCGAGGCCCCATCGTCGGAGCATCATCGGAGAGCCTAACCGGTGGCATTGAGGGTTCTGACGATTGGGGGGCCGGGGGGTGTGCGCACAAGATGTGCGATGGGTGCTGGTACTTGGCCCTTATATTGGCCCCCTATCCCTCATCAAACCTCGACAACTCACACCCCCTTAAAGAGCATTTGAGATTTTATAGGTTTGCTGCAGTAGCCATTAAAGTGTCTGAAATGGGGACACTTTTTTCAAATGGTCACAGAATCTTCTCCACTTCGAGTTTTTAGCTGAATTCTTTTGTGCATGCTAACAAAAATACAAGGATCATCTCTACCAAATTTAGGGACAAAACTCTTTCTAAAAAAATTTTAAAAAATCCCGAACCGAAAAAAGTTTCAAAAATTATAAAAAATAGAAAACGGGTCGTCTTGCCATGAAACTTCACATGAAGGCTTAGGGGACCATTATATGAATTTACAAGCCATAAAAATGGCATTGGCAGGGCAGAAATATGAAGATGTGCTTGTGTCATGGGCTCCAACCTTAGACTCAGAATCCGTGCGGCCTTAGGCTTGGAATTTCCTCCTTTGTGCCTAAGTCAACCTAAAACACAAGCGTACGGGCACTAGAACAATGGGAAGGGCTGATTATGCAAGTTAAAGAGAAACAGGATGAACAAGATAGAATTCTAGAAATGCTCTTGTATTCACTGAAACAGAAGTGTTTGATGGTGTACAAATGAGGGTGGAGCAGCCCTCTATTTATAGTTGAGGCTCCAGCTACAACTTAATGGCAATATCCCTATAATAAAGGCTAAAATCATGGGATTACAATCAATCAGGATGCTAACTCCTGATTTTTAGGGTCAACCAAATCTGCCAGGATGCTCTTACTGATCCTGCCTGCTTCCAGAAGCTTCCCTTGTGTGTCCAGCACCTTAGGCCCTTCTGGATGTGGTGCGGGCAGCTTGTATGCTAGGCCTTGGTCTCACGGGCTGGCCTGCAAGTCGGGCGGGCGTTCTGAACTCGTTTGCTAGGCTTTGCGCATAGATACCCACCAGCACGCCTGGCTGTGGGCCTTAACTTCTAGCTTGCCTGCTGGTGCGCCTGATGTGCTTGGCACGCCCGCCCAGGGTGTGACATTCTCCCCCACCTGATTGTGCAACACCCTCATTGTGTCTTCTACATGGTACTGCCTGATCTGGTCCCCAAACTACCATAAGTCATCTGCTGGTTCCCAACTTGCCTCACTGTCTGGAAGTCCCTTCCAGTGCACCAAGTACTCTTGTCTTGGTTGATAATTCTTTCATCTCACCTTTCGATCAGCTATGATACTGTGGACCTCCTTCTCATATGAGGCCCTTGATCCCAATGGCACACGCTTTGACTCTGCCTATCCTGGATCTCCCTCATGCTCATGGAACGGCTTGAGCATTCTCACATGGAACACCGGGTGTACCCTTAGCTTGGGTGGCATATCCAGCTTGTAGGCAACCTTGCCTACCCTCTTGACTACTTGGAAAGGTCCCTCATACCTCCGGACTAGGCCTTTGTGCAGCCCCCTATGGTGCACAATGGGATGCAGCTTCACCAACACCAAGTCTCCAACATGGAACTGCACATCCCGCCTCTTCTGGTCTGCCCACTTCTTCGACCTCTTGGCTGCTTTGTGTAGACAAACTCTGGCCAAGTCAGTTTGCTCCTGCCATGCCTTGGCAAACTTGTATGCTGCTGGATTTGACCCTGTATAACCTGTAGCAATCGAACCGGGTGTTAGTGGTTGTTGCCCTGTCACAACCTCAAATGGGCTCTAGTTCGTTGCCTCGCTCCTTTGCAAGTTGTAGGAAAACTGCGTAATATCTAGCAGCTTTGGCCAGTCCCTTTGTGTGGCACTCACATAGTGCCTAAGGTAGACCTCCAATAGTCCATTCACTCATTCTGTCTGCCCATCGATCGCGGATGCATGCTGGTGGAAAAGTTCAAGTCTAACCCCAACAGCTTGAACAACTTAGTCCAGAACCTGCCCGTGAAACGCCCATCTCGATCACTAGCAATGGTCCTTGGCACTCCCCAATACTTAACCATGTTCTTCAGGAACAATCGAGCTTCCTCATCGGCTGGGCACTCCTTAGTTCCTGGAATGAAAATTCCATACTTGGAAAACCTATCCACCACTACCATGATGCTTCCAAACCCTTCTACTTTGGGTAGACCGACTATAAAGTCCAGAGAAACACTCTCCCATGGTCGCTCTAGCACTGGCGATGGCTCTAAGAGATCACTTGGTTTCTTGAGCTCCACCTTGTCCTGTTGGCACACAAGACAAGTCTTCCCATAGGCCTCCACATCGTCCCTTATGTGCAGCCAATAGTATCGGTCCTCGATCAACACCAAGGTATGACTCACTCCAGGGTGTCCAGCCCACCTTGCATCATGGCATTCTTGCAAAACTTCCTTGCGGAGCTTCCTGTGCTGCGGCACAAACAGTCTACTACCCCTGGTGTACAGCAAGCCATCCTACAACCAAAATCGCCTAGTTTTACCTTGCTGGGCATACTCCATTAAAGCCTTGGTTATAGGATCATGCGCAAGTCTGCCTTGATGCGCAGCACCAGTGACCGCTCTGGTTGGCTAATGGTAGCAAGGTTAGCCTTTCTACTCAGGGCGTCTGCCACTAGGTTCACCCGTCCTGGCTTGTACTCCATCTGGAAATCAAATTCTATAAGAAAATCTTGCAATCTCGCCTGCTTGGGGGACAGCTTCTTCTGTGTCTGGAAGTAGCTGGTTGCCACATTGTCCATCCTCACCATGAACCTTGACCCCAACAGGTAATGGTGCCAAGTGCGCAAGTAGTGCACCACTGCAGTCATCTCTTTCTCTTGGACCGTATACCTACGTTCAGTCTCCTTCAGCTTCCTGCTCTCGAACACGACTGGACGTCCCTCTTGCATCAACACGCCCCCTATGGCAAAGTCTGATGCATCCGTATGTACCTAATACGGCTTGGCATGGTCTGGTAAGGCCAAGACTGGCTCTTCGGTCACAGCCCGCTTCAACCTGTCAAAGGCTTCCTGGCACCCTGCGCTCCACTCCCATGCTCTCCCTTTCTTGAGCAAGTCAGTCAATGGCATGGCTATCTCTGAGTGACCTTTGATGAAGCGCCTGTAGTAGTTAACCAACCCAAGGAACGATCTCAACTTAGTGACCTTGGCTGGCGGTTGCCACTCCAGGATGGCGTATATCTTGCCTTCATCCATGCGTATCCTGCCACCTCCCACTATGTGGCGAAGGAACGAGATCTCCTGCTGGGTGAATGAGCACTTCTCCCTCTTAACAAACAGCTTGTGTGCCTGCAACACCTTGAACACCTGTCTCAAGTGGTCTACATGCTCTCCCAAAGTCTGGCTGTAGATCACAATGTCATCCAAATAAACCACAACAAAATCGATCAAGGAATGACTGAAGTACCTTGTTCATAAGGGTGCAGAATGTTGCTAGGGCGTTCGTGAGTCCGAAAGGCATCACCAAGAACTCATACGAACCATACTGAGTGACACATGCTGTCTTTGGCTCATCTCCCTCCATGATCCTAACTTGATAGTAGCCTGACCTCAAATCCAGCTTGGTGAACCACCTTGCGCTCTCAAGTTGATCGAACAAGTCTGCAATAAGTGGGATGGGGTACTTTTCTTGATGGTCAGCTTGTTCAAAGCTCGGTAGTCTATGCATAGCCGCAATGACCCATCATGCTTGTGTTGGAATAGAACCGATGCACCATAGGGTGCCTTCGATGGCCTGATGAAGCCAGCATCAACTAACTCCTTTAGCTGCTTCCTTAACTCCTCCAACTCTGGTGGAGACATTTGGTAAGGGGCTCTGGCTGGTGGCTTGGCCTCGAACACTAGCTCGATCTTGTGGTCCACCTCCCTCTTAGGTGGTAGCTTGCTAGGCAGCTTTACAGGCATCACATCACTAAAGGTTTTCAGCACCTTTAGCACCTCTAAGGGTGACTCGATCTCCTTCTCCCTTGGCTCATCATATTTCAGGACTGCCAAGAAGGTGTCTTCTTATCTGCTTATTGCCTTGGCAAATTGGATGGTTGACACCACCTGTGACCCAACTTTAAACCCTCTCCTCAATGGCACTAGGCATTGGCACCGTGCATCCAAGATGCAAACACAATCGGCAAAAGGCATAAGGAGGGCGTTAATCCGAACAAGGAAATCCAACCCAATCACAAACTCATAGTCATCAAGGGGTATTACCTCAATGGTCTCCTTGCCTTTCCAGTCTCCAAGCTGCAACTCCACTCCCCGTGCTACTCCAATGGTTGGAACCTCTTTGGAGTTCACCGTTTTAATGGTACCAGTCCCTTTCTGCACCTTTAGTCTGAGCTTTCAGGCTCCATAAAAAGATGTGAGGCACCTATGTCCACTAGTGCGCTCACCTTCTGACCCGCAACCATCAAATCCACAAACATGAAGCCCTTTAGCTTGCGACTCCCTTTACTCTGGACAGCATTGAGCACCAATGACCCAAGCTTTACTACCCCTGACTCTGGCTCCTCGTTAGACTCCTTGTCTACAGCAGCCAACTTGCCCTTCTGCGGGCAATTATGTGCTATGTGGCCCCCTCCACATAGGTAGCATGCTAGTGTCTCTCGATCCCCCTTTGCTTTCCACTTGCCTGCTGGTGGCTTCCTCTCGCCATCCTTGGTTGAATGGTCTCGGTCCCCATCCTTGGACTCCTGGTCACGATCCTTCCCCTTGGACTATTTTTTTCGGTCCCTATCATCCCTGCCCTTACCCTTGGGCTTGAAAGACTTGAACTTGTTCAGAGGCTTGAACTCTATCAAGGCCTCAGAAGTAGTCATGGCTTTAGCCAAGTCATGAACTCCCCTTCTTTGTAGCTCATGCTTCACCCACGGCTTCAGCCCATCCATGAAAGCAAATAAGGTGTCCTTCTCACCTAGATTCGAGATCTGTAGCATTAGTTCAAAGAATTTCTAGATATACTCCCTTATGTCCCCTTACTGGCTCAGCCTGCATAACTTTGCTCGTGCTTCATCATCGGCATACTTTGGGTAAAATTGTTCTCTGAACTCCTTTTGGAACTCTGCCCAGGTTCCAATCTTGGCACTCCCATGCCTGACATCATCACACCTGCGCCTTCACCATAATAAGGCTACATCAGTGAGATATATAGCAGTGGTGTTTACCTTTATCGCCTAGTCTTGCATGCCCATGGCCTGGAAGTACTGCTCCATAACCTAAAGGTAGTTGTCTACTTCCTTAGCCACCCTAGTCCCCTTGAACTCCTTAGGCTTGGGGACATCCAATCTGGACTTGGACACTCCAGCAAACATGCCATTCCCAATGGCAGTCTTGCAAGCAACGAGCTCACCGGTAAGCTCTTCCATCCGCTGGCGCATGGCCTCCATGTCATCACACAAGGTCAACACTTCAGCCTCCAAGGCCTTATTCTTCTGGGTGATCACGTCCATGCCTTTGTTGAGAGCAGCTTCCAGCTCACTTTGGATCTCCTCCCCTATGGAGTCTAGCGATGCAATGTGAGTTTCTACCTCCTCAAGCTTCTCCCCCATGTCACCCATGGTCACCTCCACCTTGGCCAGCCTACCATCCATGGTAAACCAGATATCTCTAGAACCGACTTTTTTGCCTCTTCCACACCCATGCTCTTGGGCCTCTGGTTGTTGGCTAGCAAAATTGCTTTGGGATGCCGTCTCCTCAATCACGATCTAACTTGCACAATGCAAACACGCAGAATCGAACTTGCTCTGATACCAACTGTCACGGGCTCTGACCTTAGACTCAGAATCCGTGCAGCTTTAGGCTTGGAATCTCCTCCTTTGTGCCTAAGTCAACCTAAAACACAAGTGTACGGGTACTAGAACAATGGGAAAGGCTGATTACGCAAGTTAAAGAGAAACAGGATGAACAAGACAGAATTCTATAAATGCTCTTGTATTCACTGAAACAGAAGTGTTTGATGGTGTACAAATGAGGGTGGAGCAGCCCTCTATTTATAGTTGAGGCTCCAGCTACAACTTAATGGCAATATCCCTATAATAAAGGCTAAAATCATGGGATTACAATCAATCAGGATGCTAACTCTTGATTTTCAGGGTCAACCAAATCTGCCAGGATGCTCATGTTGATCCAGCCTACTTCTAGAAGCTTCCCTTGCGTGTCCAGCATTTTGGGCCCTTCTAGATGTGGTGCGGGCAGCTTGTTTGCCAAGCCTTGGTCTCACGGGCAGGACTGCAAGTCGGGCGGGCATTCTGAACTCGTTTGCTAGGCTTTGCATGCAGATACCCGCCTGCACGCCTAGTCTACGAGCCTTAACTTCTGGCTTGCCTGCTGGTGTGCCTGATGTGCCTGGCGCACCCACCCAGGGCGTGACACTTGAACCCACCTACCACCCGTTCGATCCCCAATTTGCGCATCCTACCTCTCTGGTCGGCTGAGCGCCCGCACGCTCGTTTCACGTGTTGACTTAGGCATACGGAGTTCATCCCCAGTCTAAGCATACGGAGTTCATTCCCAGTCTAAGATCGGACTGAACCAAGGGTTACGACAGTAGGATCGACAGCACGCAGGGGGGGCCGAGCCGATCCTCGCCTTACGTATTCTGCCTTTCTGGCCGACTGAGCACCCGCAAGCTCGTTCATGGGTTGGCTTAGTTATAGGGAGTTCATTCTATGTCTAAGCCCAAGTCGGACCAAGGGTTGTGGCAGCAGGACCGACAGTGGGATCGACAGCACACAAAGGGGGACAGGGCTGATCCCCGGCTTACGCATTATGCCTCTCCAGTCAGCCTCTCTGGCCGGTTGAGTGCCCGCATGCTTGTTTCATGGGTTGACTTAGGCATATGGAGTTCATCCCCAGTCTAAGCATATAGAGCTCATTCCCAGTCTAAGATCAAATCGGACAGAGGGTTGCGACAGCAGGATCGGCAGCACATAGGGGGGATCGAGCTGATCCCCGGCTTGCACATTCTGCCTCTCCGACCGGCTGAGCGCCCGCACACCCATTTCGTGGGTTGGCTTAGGCATAAGGAGTTCATTCCATGTCTAAGCCCCAGCCGGATCGAGGGTTGTGGCAGCAAAACCAGCAGCACACAGAGGGGGACCGGGCCGATCCCTAGCTTGCGCACTATGCCTCTTTGGCCGGCTCAACGCCCGAAAGCTCATTTCATGGGTTGACTTATGCATACGAAATTCATTCCCAGTCTAAGATCAGGCCAGACCAAGGGTTGTGGCATCAGGATCGACAGCACATAGGGTGGACCGGGTTGATCCCTGGCTTGCGCATTCTGCCTCTCCGGTCGGCTGAGCACCCGTACGCTCGTTTCATGGGTTAGCTTAGGCATACGGAGTTTATTCCATGTCTAAGCATATGGAGTTCATTCCCAGTATAAGATTTTATGCCACGGTGCACATGATGGGCTCGAGCATGTGCTGGTGTTGCATTTTTTTTGCCCAGGGCACCATCGCCGGAGCATCACCAGAGCATCGCCGGAGAGCCTAACCCGACAGCATTGGGGGGTTCCGACGATTGGGGGGGCCGGGGGGTGTGCGCACATGATGTACGATGGGTGCTGGTACTTGGCCCTTATATTGGCCCCCTATCCCTCATCAAACCTCGAGAACTCACACCCTCTTAGAGAGCATTTGAGATTTTATAGGTTTGCTGCCAGCAGCCATTAAAGTGTCTAAATAGGGACACTTTTTTCAAATGGTCAAAAAATCTTCTCCACTTCGAGTTTTTAGCTGAATTTTTTTGTGCATGCCAAAAAAAATGCAAGGATCACATCTACCACATTTGGGGATAAAACTCTTCTAAAAAAATTTTAAAAATCCCGAACCGTAAAAAGTTTTAAAATCATGAAAAATAGAAAACGGGTCGTCTTGCCACGAAACTTCACATGAAGGCTTAGAGACGATTGTATGAATTTACAAAGCCATAAAAATGGCATTGGCAGGGCAGAAATATGAAGATGTGCTTGAAGCCACTTACCACCCGTTCGATCCCCTGGCTTGCGCATCCTGCCTCTCTGGTCGGCTGAGCGCCCGTACGGCTCGTTTTGTGGGTTGACTTAGGCATACGGACGTCATTCCTAGTCTAAGCATACGAAGTTCATTCCCAGTCTAAGATCAGACCGGACTGAGGGTTGCGACAGTAGGATCGGCAACATGCAGGGGGGACCAGGCTGATCCCGGCTTGCGCATTCTGGCTCTCTGATTGGTTGAGCGCCCGCACGCCCATTTCGTGGGTTGGCTTACGCATAGGGAGTTCATTCCATGTTTAAGCCCCAGCCAGGCCGAGGGTTGTGGCAGCGGGACCGACAGCACGTAGAGGAGGACCGGGTCGATCCCTGGCTTGCACATTATGCTTTTTCGACCGGTTCAGCTCCCGCACCTCGTTTCCTAGGTTGACTTATGCATATGAAGTTCATTCCCAATCGAAGATTAGATTGGACCAAGGGTTGTGACAGCAGGATCGACAGCACGCAGGGGGGACCGGGTCGACCCCCGACTTGCGTATTCTGCCTCTCCGACCGGTTGAGCGCCTGCACGCTCGTTTCGTGGGTTGGCTTAGGCATACAAAGTTCATTCCGTGTCGAAGCATACGGAGTTCATTCCCAGTCTAAGATTTTGAGCCACGGTGCACATGCTGGGCTCGGGCATGTGCTGGTGCCGCATTTTTTTCGCCCGGGGCACCATCGCCAGAGCATCGCTGGAGCATCGTCGGAGATCCTAACCGCGGCATTGGGGGTTCTGACGATTGGTGGGGTCGGGGGTATGCGCACATGATGTGCGATGGGTGCTGGTACTTTGCCCTTATATTGGCCCCCTATCCCTCATCAAACCTTGAGAACTCACACCCGCTTAAAGAGCATTTGAGATTTTATAGGTTTGCTGCCAGTAGCCATTAAAGTGTCTAAAATGGGGACACTTTTTTCAAACGGCCACAAAATCTTCTCCACTTTGAGTTTTTATCTGAATTTTTTTGTGCATGCCAACAAAAATACAAGGATCACTTCTACCAAATTTGGGGACAAAACTCTTTCGAAAAAAAGTTTAAAAAATCCCAAACCGAAAAAAGTTTTGAAAATCATGAAAAATAGAAAACGGCCGTCTTGCCATGAAACTTCACATGAAGGCTTAGGGGACCATTGTATGAATTTACAAGCCATAAAAATGGCATTGGAATGGTAGAAATATGAAGATGTGCTTGAACCCACCTACCACTCGTTCGATCCGCAGCATGTGCATCCTGCCTCTCTGGTCGGCTGAATGCCAACACGCTCATTTCGTGGGTTGACTTAGGCATAGGGAGTTCATTCCATGTCTAAGCCCTAACCGGATTGAGGGTTGTGGCAGCGGGACCGACAGCACGTAGAGGGGGACCGGGTCGATCCCTGGCTTGCACATTATGCCTCTCCGATCGGTTGAGTACCCGCACGCTCGTTTCGTGGGTTGGCTTAGGCATACGAAGTTTATTTCCAGTCTATGATTTTGAGCCATGGTGCACATACTAGGCTCGGGCATGTGCTGGTGTCACATTTTTTTCTCCTGGGGCACCATCGCCGAAGCATCGCCAGAGAGCCTAACCGACGGAATTGGGGGTTCCGACGATTGAAGGGGCCGGGGGTGTGCGCACATTATGTGTGATGGGTGCTGATACAGGGCACTTATATTGGCCCCCTATCCGTTATCAAACCTTGAGAACTCACACCCCTTTAAAGAGCATTTGAGATTTTATAGGTTTGCTACTAGTAGCCATTAAAGTGCCTGAAATGGGGACAATGTTTTCAAACGGTCACAAAATCTTCTGCACTTCGAGTTTTTAGCTGAATTTTTTTGTGCATGCCAAAAAAAATACAAGGATCATCTCTTCAAAATTTGGAGACAAAACTCTTTCAAAAAAAATTTTTAAAAATCTTGAACTGCAAAAAGTTTCAAAAATCATGAAAAATAGAAAACGAGTCATCTTGCCACGAAACTTCACATGAAGGCTTAGGGGACCATTGTATGAATTTACAAGCCATAAAAATGGCATTTGGCAGGGCAGAAATATGAAGATGTGCTTGAACCCACTTACCACCCATTCGATCCTCGGCTTACGCATCCTGCCTCTCTGGTCGGTTGAGTGCCCGCACGCTCGTTTTGTTGGTTGACTTAGGCATACGGAGTTCATCCCCAGTCTAAGCATACAGAGTTCATTCCCAATCTAAGATCAAACCAGACCGAGGGTTACGACAGTAGGATCGGTAGCACGCAAGGGGGACCGGGCTGATCCCCGACTTACGCATTCTGCCTCTCCGATCGGCTGAGCGCCCACACGCTCGTTTCACTTGTTGGCTTAGGCATACGGAGTTCATTCCAAGTCTAAGCCCCAGCCAGATCGAGGGTTGCAGCAGCAAGACTAGCAGCGGCATCGGTAGCACGCAGAGGGGGATCGGGTTGATCCCCGCCTTACACATTATAACTCTCTGGTCGGCCTCTTCGATCGCCTGAGCACCCGCACATTGGTTTCATGGGTTGACTTAGGCATACGGAGTTCATCCCCAGTCTAAGCATATGGAGTTCATTCTCAGTCTAAGATTGAACTGGACCAAGGGTTGCGGCAGCAGGATTGGCAGCATGCAGGGGGGACCGGGCCGATCCCCGGCTTGCGCATTCTACCTATCCGGCCGACTGAGTACCCGCACGCCCATTTCATGGCTTGGCTTAGGCATAGGGAGTTCATTCCATGTCTAAGCCCCAGCCAAACCGAGGGTTGTGGCAGCGGGATTGATAGCACGGAGAGGGGGACCAGGCCGATCCCTTGCTTGCGCATTATGATCTTTGGCCAGCTCAGCAACCGCACACTCATTTCGTGGGTTGACTTATGCATACGGAGTTCATTCCCAATCTATGATCAGACCGGACCGAGGGTTGCAGCAGTAGAACTGACAGTATGCATGGGGGACTGGATCGATCCCCAGCTTGCGCATTCTACCTCTCCGACCGACTGAGCGCCTGCACTCTCGTTTCGTGGGTTGGCTTAGGTATACGGAGTTCATTCCATGTCTAAGCATATGGAGTTCATTCCCAGTCTATGATTTTGAGCCACGGTGCACATGCTGGGCTCGGGCATGTGCTGGTACCGCATTTTTTTTGCCCAGGGCACCATCGCTGGAGCATCACCGGAGAGCCTAACCGACGGCATTGGGGGTTCTGATGATTAGGGCGGTCGGGGGGTGTGCGCACATGATGTGCGATGGATGCTGGTACTTGGCCCTTATATTGGCCCCCTATCCCTCATCAAACCTCAAGAACTCACACCCCCTTAAAGAGCATTTGAGATTTTATAGGCTTGCTGCCAGTAGCCATTAAAGTGTCTGAAATGGGGACACTTTTTCAAACGATCACAAAATCTTCTCCACTTAGAGTTTTTAGCTCAATTTTTTTGTGCACTCTAACAAAAATACAAAGATCACCTCTACCAAAAATAGGGATGAAACGCTTTCAAAAAAAATTTTAAAAAATTGGAATCGTAAAAAGTTTCAAAAATCATGAAAAATAGAAAACGGGTTGTCTTGCCACGAAACTTCATATGAAGGCTTAGGGGACCATTGTATGAATTTACAAGCCACAAAAATGGCATTGGCATGGTAGAAATATGAAGATGTGCTTGAACCTACCTGTCACCCGTTCGATCCTTGACTTACGCATCCTGCCTCTCTGGTTGACTGAGCGCCCGCACGCTCGTTTCGTGGGTTGGCTTAGCATACGGAGTTCATCCCCAGTCTAAGCATACGGAGTTCATTCCTAGTCTAAGAATGGACCGGACCGAGGGTTGTGATAGCAGGATCGACAGCACGCAAGGGGGACCAGGCCGATCCCTGGCTTGTGCATTCTGCCTCTCCGATCGACGGAGCGCCCGCACGCCCGTTTCATGGGTTGGCTTAGGCATAGGGAGTTCATTCCATGTCTAAGCCCCAGTCGGACCGAGGGTTGTGGTAGCAGGACCGACAGCACATAGAGGGGGACTGGGTCGATCCCCGGCTTGCACATTCTACCTCTCCGGTCGGCTGAGTACCTGCACGTTCGTTTTGTGGGTTGGCTTAGGCATACGGAGTTCATTCCCAGTCTAAGATTTTAAGCCACGATGCACATGCCGGGCTCGGGCATGTGCTGGTGCCACATTTTTTTCGCTCGGGGCACCATCGTCAGAGCATCGTCGTAGCATCACCGAAGAGCCTAACCGACGGCATTGGGGGTTCCGACGATTGGGGGGGCCGAGGGGTGTGCGCACATGATGTGCGATGGGCGCTGGTACTTGGCCCTTATATTGGCCCCCTATCGCTCATTTAACCTCAAGAACTACACCCCCTTAAAGAGCATTTGGGATTTTATAGGTTTGCTGCCAGTAGCCATTAAAATGTCTGAAATGGGGACACTTTTTTCAAACGGTCACAAAATCTTCTCCACTTCGAGTTTTTAGCTGAATTGTTTTGTACGTGCCAACAAAAATACAAGGATCACCTTTAAAAAATTGGGGACAAAACTCTTTTTAAAAAAATTTTAAAAATCGTCGAACAGTAAAAAGTTTCAAAAATCGTGAAAAATAAAAGACGGGTCGTCTTGCCATGAAACTTCACATGAAGGCTTAGGGGACCATTGTATGAATTTACAGGCCATAAAAATGGCATTAGCATGGCACAAATATGAAGATGTGCTTGAACTCACCTACCACCTGTTCGATCCCCGGCTTGCGCATCCTGCCTCTCTAGTAGGCTGAGCGCCCACACGCTCGTTTCGTGGGTTGACTTTGGCATACGGAGTTCATCCCTAGTCTAAGCATACGGAATTCATTCCTAGTCTAAGATCAAACTAGACCGAGGGTTGTGACAGTAGGATCCGCAGCACGCAGGTGAGATCGGGTCGATCCCCGACTTGCGCATTCTGCCTCTCCGACCGGCTGAGCGCCCGCACGCTCATTTTGTGGGTTGGCTTAGGCATACAGAGTTCATTCCATGTCTAAGCCCCAGTCGGACCAAGGGTTGTGGTAGCAGGACCGACAGTGAGATCGGCAGCACACACAGGGGGATCGAGCTTATCCTCAGCTTTTGCATTATGGCTATCCGATCAGCCTCTCCGACCGACTGAGCACCTGTATGCTCGTTTCGTGGTTTGACTTAGGCATACGGAGTTCATCCCCAGTCTAAGCATATGGAATTCATTCCCAGTCTAAGATCAAATCGGATCGAGGGTTGCAGCAGCAGGATCGGCAGCACGTAAGGGGATTGAGCTGATCCCCGACTTACGCATTTTGCCTCTCCGACCGGCTGAGCGCCCGCACGCTCGTTTCGTGGGTTGGCTTCGGCATACGGAGTTCATTCCATCTCTAAGCATGCGGAGTTCATTCCCAGTCTAAGATTTTGAGCCATGGTGCACATGCTGGGCTCGGGCATGTGTTGGTGCCACATTTTTTTCGCCCGGGGCACCATCGTCGAAGCATCGTCGGAGAGCCTAACTAGCAGCATTAGGGGTTTCGGGGATTGGGTTGGCCGGGGGGTGTGCACACATGATGTGCGATGGGTGCTGGTACTTGGCCCTTATGTTGGACCCCTATCCCTCATCAAACCTTGAGAACTCACACCCCCTTAAAGAGAATTTGAGATTTTACAGGTTTGCTGCCAGTAGCCATTAAAGTATCCGAAATGGGGACACTTTTTTCAAACGGTCACAAAATCTTCTCCACTTCGAGTTTTTAGCTGAATTTTTTTGTGCAAGCCAATAAAAATACAAGGATCACCTCTACCAAATTTGGGGACAAAACTCTTTTTAAAAAAATTTAAAAAATCCCGAACCGTAAAAAGTTTTGAAAATCGTGAAAAATAGAAAAACGGGTCGTCTTGCCACGAAACTTAACATGAAGGCTTAGGGGACCATTGTATGAATTTACAAGCCATAAAAATGGCATTGGCATGTCAAAAATATGAAGATGTCCTTGAACCCACCTGCCACCCGTTCAATCCCCGACTTACGCATCCTGCCTCACTGGTTCGCAAAGCACCCGCACGCTCATTTCGTGGGTTGACTTAGGCATACGGAGTTCATCCTCAGTCTAAGCATATGGAGTTCATTCCTAATCTAGGATCAGACCGAATCGAGGGTTGCGGCAGTAGGATCGGTAGCAAACAGGAGGGAACTGGCCGATCCCCGGCTTATGCATTCTGCCTCTCCATCCGGCTGAGCGCCCGCACGACCGTTTCATGGGTTGGCTTAGGCATAGGGAGTTCATTCCATGTCTAAGCCCCAGCCAGACCGAGGGTTGTGGCAGCGGGACCAACAGCATGCAGAGGGGGACCGGTCGATCCCTGGCTTGCGCATTATGCCTCTTCGGCCGACTCAGTGCCCGCACGCTCATGTCATGGGTTGACTTATGCATACGGAGTGCATTCCCAGTCTAAGATAGGATCGAACAGAGGGTTGCAGCAGCAAGATCAACAGCACATAGGGGGAGCGGGTCGGTCTCTGGCTTGTGCATTCTGCCTCTCCGGTCGACTGAGCGCCTGCATGCTCGTTTCGTGGGTTGGCTTAGGTATATGGAGTTCATTCCATGTCTAAGCATACAGAGTTCATTCCCAGTCTAAGATTTTGAGCCACGGTGCACATGCTACGCTCGGGCATGTGCTGGTGCCGCTTTTTTTTTCACCCAGGGAACCATCGCCGGAGAGCCTAACCAGCGGCATTGGGGGTTCCGACGATTTGGGGGGCCGGGGGGTGTGCACACATGATGTGCGATGGGTGCTGGTACTTGGCCATAATATTTTGGCCCCATATCTATCATCAAACCTCGAGAACTCACACCCCCTTAAAGAGTATTTGAGATTTTATAGGTTTGCTACCAGTAGCCATTAAAGTGTCTGAAATGGGGACACTTTTTTCAAACAGTCACAAAATCTTCTCCACTTTGACTTTTTAGCTAATTTTTTTTGTGCGTGCCAAAAAAAATACAAGGATCACCTCTACCAAAATTGGGGACAAAACTCTTTCTAAAAAAATTTTAAAAAATCCGGAACCGTAAAAAGTTTGGAAAGTTATGAAAAATAGAAAACGGGTCGTCTTGCCACGAAACTTCACATGAAGGCTTAGGGGACCATTGTATGAATTTAGAAGACATAAAAATGGCATTGGCATGGCAGAAATATGAAGATGTGCTTGAACCCACCTACCACTTGTTCAATCCCCAGCTTGCGCATCCTGCCTCTTTGGTCGGCTGAGCGGCCGCACTCTCGTTTCGTGGGTTGACTTAGGCATACGGAGTTCATCCTCAGTCCAAGCATACAAAGTTCATTCCCAGTCTAAGATCGGATCAGACCGAGGGTTGCGGTAGCAGGATTGATAGCACGCAGGGGGGACCGGGTCGATCCCCGACTTGCGCATTTTGCCTCTCCGGTCGGCTGAACGCCCGCACCCTCGTTTCGTGGGTTGGCTTAGGCATACGGAGTTCATTCCATGTCTAAGCTCCAGCCAGACCGAGGGTTGTGGCAGTTGGACTGGCAGCGGGATGGGCAGCACGCAGAGGGGGATGGAGCTAATCCCCGACTTACGCATTATGACTCTCTGGTGGGCTGAGCACCCATACGCTCGTTTCATGGGTTGACTTAGGCATACGGAGTTCATCCCCAGTCTAAGCATGGGGTGTTCATTCCCAGTCTAAGATCGGATCAGATCGAAGGTTGCGGCAAGAGGATCGACAGCACGCAGGGGGGATCGAGCCGATCCTCGGCTTACGCATTTTGCCTCTCCGACCAGCTAAGCGCCCCCTCGCCCGTTTTGTGGGTTAACTTATGCATACGGAGTTCATTCCCAGCCTACAATCAGACTGGATTGAGGGTTGCAGTAGAAGGATCAATAGAATGTAGAGGGGGATCGGGTCGATCCCTGGCTTGCACATTCTGCCTCTTCGACTGGCTGAGCGCCCGCATGCTCGTTTCGTGGGTTTGCTTAGGCATACGGAGTTCATTCCATGTCTAAGCATACGGAGTTCATTCCAATCTAGGATTTTGAGCCACGGTGCACATGCTGGGCTCGGGCATGTGCTGGTGCTGAGGCACCATCGTCGGAGCATCACCGGAGAGCCTAACCAGCAGCATTGGGGGTTCCGACGATTAGGGGGCTGGGAGGTGTGTGCACATGATGTGCGATGGGTGCTGGTACTTGGCCCTTATATTGGCCCCCTATCCTCATCAAACCTTGAGAACTCACACCCCTTTAAAGAGCATTTGAGATTTTACAGGTTTGCTGCCAGTAGCCATTAAAGTGTCTGAAATGGGGACACTTTTTTCAAACGGTCACAAAATCTTCTCCACTTCAAATTTTTTTTTTGTGCATGCCAAAAAAAATGCAAAGATTACCTCTACTAAATTTGGGGACAAAACTCTTTCTAAAAAATTTTTAAAAAATCCTGAACCGCAAAAAGTTTCAAAAATTGTGAAAAATAGAAAACGGGTCATCTTGCCATGAAACTTCACATGAAGGGTTAAAGGATCATTGTATGAATTTAAAAGCCATAAAAATGGCATTGGCATGGCAGAAATATGAAGATGTGTTGAACCCACCTACGACCCGTTCGATCCTTGGCTTCCGCATCTGGCTCTCTGGTCGGTTGAGCACCTGCACGCTCGTTTCATGAGTTGACTTAGGCACACGGAGTTCATCCCTAGTCTAAGCATACGGAGTTCATTCCCAGTCTAAGTTTGGACCAGATCGAGGGTTGCGAAAGCAGGATCAGTAGCACGCAGGGGGGACCAGGCCGATCCCTGGCTTACGCATTCTGCCTCTCTGGTCGGTTGAGCGCCCGCACACCCGTTTCATGAGTTTCCTTTGGCGTAGGGAGTTCATTCCACGTCTAAGTCCCAGTCGGACTGAGGGTTGTGGCATCGAGACCGACAGCACGCACAAGGGGACGGGGTCGATCCCCGACTTGCGCATTATGCCTCTTCGGTCGGCTCAGCGCCCGTACGCTCGTTTCTTGGGTTCACTTATGCATACGGAGTTCATTCCCAGTCTAAGATCAGACCGGATCGAGGGTTATGGCAGCAGGATCGACAGCACGTAGGGGGGCCAGGTTGATCCTCGGCTTGCACATTCTACCTCTCCAGTTGGCTGAGCGCCCGCACGCTCGTTTCATGGGTTGGCTTAGGCATACAGAGTTCATTCCATGTCTAAGCATACAGAGTTCATTCCCAGTCTAGGATTTTGAGCCACGGTGCACATGCTGGGCTTGAGCATGTGCTGGTGCTACATTTTTTTCGCCCGGGGCACCATCGTCGGAGCATCGTCGAAGAGCCTAACCGACGGCATTGGGGGTTCCGACGATTAGGGGGGCCGGGGGGTGTGCGCACATGAGGTGCAATGGGTGCTGGTGCTTGGCCCTTATATTGGCCCCTATCCCTCATCAAACCTGGAGAACTCACACTCCTTTAAAGAGCATTTGAGATTTTATAGGTTTACTGCCAGTAGTCATTAAAGTGTCTAAAATGGGAACACTTTTTTCAAACTATCACAAAATCTTCTCCACTTCGAGTTTTTAGGTGAATGTTTTTGTGAATGCTAACAAAAATACAAGGATCACCTCTACCAAATTTGGCGACAAAACTCTTCCCAAAAAAATTTTAAAAAATCCCGAACCGTAAAAAGTTTTGAAAATCGTGAAAAATAAAAAACAGGTTGTCTTGCCACGAAACTTCACATGAAGGCTTAGGGGACCATTGTATGAATTTACAAGCTATAAAAATGGCATTGGCATGTTAGAAACATGAAGATGTGCTTGAACCCACATACCACCCGTTCGATCCTCGGCTTGCGCATCCTGCCTCTCTGGTCAGCTGAGCGCCCGTACGCTCGTTTTGTGAGTTGACTTAGGCATACGGAGTTCATCCCTAGTCTAAGCATACGGAGTACATTCCTAATCTAAGATTGGATCGGACCGAGGGTAGCAACAGTAGGATTGGCAGTACGCGAGGGGATCGGGCCGATCCCCGGCTTACGTATTCTGCCTCTTCGATCGGTTGAGTGTCCGCACGCCCGTTTCATGGGTTGGCTTAGGCATAGGGAGTTCATTCCATGTCTAAGTCCCAATCGGATCAAGGGTTGTGGCAGCGATGACCACATGACGCTCTAGGGGACCGGTCGATCCCTTTGTGCATTGATGCCTTTTCGTTGCTCACGCACACTCATTTTATGTCGTGAATTTCACAGAGTTCATCCCAGTCTTAAGATCAGTCGGATCCGAAGGTTTGCGCTAGCAGGAATGACACAGCACGTAGGGGTGTTGATCGCGTGCTAGCATTTCTTGGTCTCGTCGCATTGGCTAAGCGCCCTGCACGTTCATGTCCGTGGGTTGGGACTTAGGCATACAGACTTCAATCCCAGTCTAAGCATACGGAGTTCATTCCCAATCAAAGATTTTGAGCCAGGTGCAACATTACTAGGCTTGGGCATTGAGCTGGTGCCACATTTTTTTGCTCGGGGCACCATCGCTGGGAAGTACCACCGAGAGTACAACCGACGGACCATTGGGGGTTCCAGCGATTGGGGGGGTCGGGGGGTGTGCGCACATGATGTGCGGTGGGTGCTGGTACTTGGCCCTTATATTGGCCCCCTATCCCTCATCAAACCTCGAGAACTCACACCCCCTTAAAGAGCATTTGAGATTTTATAGGTTTGCTGCCAGTAGCCATTAAAGTGTCTGAAATGGGGACACTTTTTTCAAACGGTCACAAAATCTTCTCCACTTCGAGTTTTTAGCTGAATTTTTTTGTGCATGCCAATAAAAATAAAAGGATCACCTCTACCAAATTTGGGGACAAAACGCTTCCTAAAAAAATTTTAAAAAATCTCGAACCGCAAAAAGTTTCGAGAATCATGAAAAATAGAAAACGGGTCGTCTTGCCATGAAACTTCACATGAAGGCTTAGCGGACCATTGCATGAATTTAAAAGCCATAAAAATGGCATTGGAATGGCAGAAATATGAAGATGTGCTTAAACCCACCTACCATCCGTTCGATCCCCGGCTTGCGCATCCTGCCTCTCTAGTCGACTGAACGCCCGCACGCTCGTTTCGTGGGTTGACTTGGACATACGGAGTTCATCCCCAGTCTAAGCATATGGAGTTCATTCCCAGTCTAAGATCAGACTGGACCGAGGTTGCGGCAGTAGGATCAGCACCACGCAGGGGGGATCGGGTCGATCCCTGGCTTGCACATTCTACCTCTTCGATCGGCTAAAAGCTCGCACACTCATTCCGTGGGTTGGCTTAGGCATACAGAGTTCATTCAATGTATAAGCCCCAGCCGGACCGAGGGTTGTGGTAGTAGGACCGACAACGGGATCAGCAGCATACAGAAGGGGACCAGGCTGATCTCCTACTTGTGCATTATGCCTCTCCGGCCGGCCTCTTCGACCGACTGAGCGCCCGCACGCTTGTTTCATGGGTTGACTTAGGCATATAGAGTTCATCCCCAGTCTAAGCATATGGAGTTCATTCCCAGTTTAAGATCAGAACAGAGCGAAGGTTGCGATAGCAGGATCGACAACACGTAGGGGGGACCGAGCCGATCCCCGACTTGCACATTCTGCCTCTCCGGCCGACTGAGCGCCCAGACGTCCGTTTCTTGGGTTGGCTTAGGCATAGGGAGTTCATTCCATGGCTAAGCCCCAGCTGGACCAAGGGTTGTGGCAGCAGGAACAGCAGCACGCAGAGGGGGATAGGGCCGATGCCTGGCTTGCCATTATGCCTCTTCGGTCGGCTCAGTGCCCGCTCGCTCATTTCGTGGGTTGACTTATGCATACGGAGTTTATTCCTTGTCTAAGATCAGACCAGACCGAGGGTTACGGTAGCAGGATCGACAGCACGCAGGGGGGAATCGGGTCGATCCCCGGCTTGCGCATTCTGCCTCTCCGATCGACTGAGCGCCCGCACGTTCGTTTCGTGGGTTGGCTTAGGCATACGGAGTTCATTCCATGTCTAAGCATATGGAGTTCATTCCCAGTATAAGATTTTGAGCTATGGTGCACATGCTGGGCTCGGGCATGTGCTGGGGTTGCATTTTTTTCACCCGGGGCACCATCATCGGAGCATTGTCGGAGAGCTTAACCGACGGCATTGGGGGTTCTGACGATTGGGAGGGCCGGGGGATGTGCGCACATGATGTGCGATGGGTGCTGGTACTTGGCCCTTATATTGGCCCCCTATCCCTCATCAAACCTCAAAAACTCACACCCCCTTAAAGATCATTTGAGATTTTACAGGTTTGATGCCAGTCGCCATTAAAGTGTCTGAAATGGGGACTCTTTTTTCAAACGGTCACAAAATCTTCTCCACTTTGAGTTTTAGCTGAACTTTTTTGTGCATGCGAAAAAAAATATAAGGATCACCTTTACCAAATTTGGGGACAAAAACCTTTCTAAAAAAATTTAAAAAAATCCCGAACCGTAAAAATTTTTGAAAGTCGTGAAAAATAGAAAACTGGTCGTCTTGCCACGAAACTTCACATGAAGGCTTAGAGGACCATTGTATGAATTTACCAGCCATAAAAATGGCATTGGCACAGTAGAAATATGAAGATGTGCCTGAACCCACCTACCACCCGTTCGATCCCTGGCTTGCGCATCCTGCCTCTCTGGTCGACGAGTGCCCGGACGCTCATTTCATGGGTTGACTTAGGCATACGGAGTTCATCCCCAGTCTAAGCATATCGAGTTCATTCCCAGTCTAAGATCAGATTGGACCGAGGGTTACGGTAGCAGGATCGGTAACATGCAAGGGGGACTAGGTCGATCCTCGATTTACGTATTCTGCCTCTCTGATCGACTGAGCACCCGCACGCTCATTTTATGGGTTGGTTTATGCATACGGAGAGCTCACACGCTCATTTCATGGGTTGGGTGCTGGTACTTGGCCCTTACATTGGCCCTCTATCCCTCATCAAACCTTGAGAACTCACACCCCCTTAAATAGCATTTGAGATTTTATAGGTTTGCTGCCAGTAGCCATTAAAGTGTCTGAAATGGGGACACTTTTTTCAAATGGTCACAAAATCTTCTCCACTTTGAGTTTTTAGCTGAATATTTTTGCACATACCAACAAAAATACAAGGATCACCTCTACCAAATTTGGGGACAAAACTCTTTCTAGAAAGATATTAAAAAATCCTGAACCGTAAAAAGTTTCAAACATCGTGAAAAATAAAAAAACGGGTCGTCTTGGCACGAAACTTCACATGAAGGCTTAGGGGACCATTGTATGAATTTACAAGCCATAAAATTAGCATTGGCATGGTAGAGATATGAAGATGTGCTTGAACCCACCTACCACCCGTTCGATCCCCGACTTGCGCATCTTGCCTTTCTGGTCGGCTGAGTGCCCGCACGCTCGTTTCGTGCGTTGACTTAGGCATACGAACTTCATCCCCAGTCTAAGCATATGGAGTTCATTTCCAGTCTAAGATCAGATCGGATCGAGGGTTGTGGCAACAGTATCGACAGCACGCAGGGGGGACCGGGCTGATCCCTGGCTTGCGCATTCAGCCTTTCCGGCCTGCTAAGCACCCGCACGCTCGTTTTGTGGGTTGGCTTAGGCATACAGAGTTCATTCAATGTCTAAGCCCCAGCCGGACCGAGGGTTATGGTAGCAGGACCGACAGCAAGATCGACAGTAAGTAGAGGGGGATTGGGCTGATCCCCAGCTTGCGCATTATGCCTTTCCGGCTAGCTGAGTGCCAGCACGCTCGTTTCATGGGTTGGCTTAGGCATACGAAGTTCATTCCATGTCTAAGCCCCAACCGAACCGAGGGTTGTGGTAGTAGGATCGGCAGCGGGATTGGTAGCATGCAGAGGGGGACCGGCTTGATCCCTGGCTTACACATTATGCCTCTCCGACCGGCCTCTCCGGCCAACTGACCTCGCGCATGCTCGTTTTGTTGGTTGACTTAGGCATTCAGAGTTATCCCCAATCTAAGCATACAGAGTTTATTCCCAGTCTAAGCATACGAAGTTTATTCCCAGTCTAAGATCGGATCAGACCGAGGGTTGCGAAAGCAGGATCGGTAGCACGCAGGGGGGACCGGGCCGATCTTCGGCTTGCGCATTCTGCCTCTCCGAGCAGCTGAGCGCCCGTACGCCCGTTTCATGGGTTGGCTTAGGCATAAGGAGTTCATTTCATGTCTAAGCCCCAGCCAGACCGAAGATTATGGCAGTGGGACCGACAGCACGCAGAGGAGGATCGGGTCGATCCCTGGATTGCTCATTATTCCTCTTCGATCGGCTCAGTGCCCGCACGCTCGTTTCATGGGTTGACTTAGGCATATAAAGTTCATCCCCAATCTAAGCATATGGAGTTCACTCCAGTCTAAGATCGGACTAGACCAAGGGTTACGACGCAGGATCGACAGCACGTAGGGGGGATCGGGTCGATCTTCGACTTGCGCATTCTGCCTCTCTGACCGACTGAGCACCTGCATGCCCGTTTCGTGGGTTGGCTTAGGCATAGGGAGTTCATTCCATGTCTAAGCCCCAGCTAGACCGAGGGTCATGGCAGCAGGACCGGCAGCACGCAAAGGGGGACTGGGCTGATCCCTGGCTTGTGCATTATGCCTCTTTGGTCGGCTCAGCGTCCGCACGCTCATTTCGTGGGTTGACTTACGCATACGGAGTTCATTCCCAGTCTAAGATTAGATCGGACCGAGGGTTGCAGCAGCAGGATCGATAACACGTAGGGGGGATCGAGTCGATCCCTGGCTTATGCATTTTGTCGCTCCGGCCAGCTGGGTGCCCACACACTCATTTTGTGGGTTGGCTTAGGCATATGGAGTTCATTCCATGTCTAAGTGTACGGAGTTCATTCCCAGTCTAAGATTTTAAGCCATGGTGCACATGCTGGGCTCGGGCATTGGCATGGGCATGGGAGAAACATGAAGATGTGCTTGAACCCACCTACCACCAGTTCGATCCCCGGCTTGCGCATCCTGCCTCTCTGGTCGACTGAGTGCCCGCACGCTCGTTTCGTGGGTTGACTTAGGCATACGGAGTTCATCCCCAGTCTAAGCATACGGAGTTCATTCCCAGTCTAAGATCGGATCAGACCGAGGGTGACGGCAGCAGGATCGACAGCACGTAGGGGGGACCGAGCCGATCCACGGCTTGCGCATTCTGCCTCTCTGGTCGACTGAGAGCCCGCACACCCATTTCGTGGGTTGGCTTAGGCATAGGGACTTCATTCCATGTCTAAGCCCTAGCTGGACTGAGGGTTGTGGTAGTGGGATTGACAGCACACAGAGGGGGACGGGTCGATCCTCGGCTTACGTATTATGCCTCTTCGGCCAGCTCAGTGCCCCTATGCTCGTTTCATGGGTTGACTTTTGCATACGAAGTTCATCTCTAGTCTAAGCAAATGGAGTTCATTCCCAGCCTAAGATCAAACCGGACCGAGGGTTGCGGCAACAGGATCGACAGCACGAAAGGGGGACCGGGCTGATCCCCGGCTTACGCATTCTGCCTCTCAGGCCGACTGAGCGCCCGCACGTCCGTTTCATGGGTTGGCTTAGGCATAGGGAGTTCATTCCAAGTCTAAGCCCCACCCAGACTGAGGGTTGTGGGAGCGGGATCGGTACCATGCAGAGGGGGACCGGGTCGATCCCCGGCTTGCGCATTATGCCTCTTCGATCGGTTCAGTGCCCGTACACTCATTTCGTGGGTTGACTTGTACATACGGAGTTCATTCCCAGTCTAAGATCAGACCAGACCAAGGGTTGCAGCAGTAGGATCAATAGCACGTGGGGGACTGGGTCCCATCCGCTGATTTGCGCATTCTGGCCTCTCCGACCGGTTGGGCGCCCGGCTACGCTCATTTCGTGGTTTCGGCTTAGGCATACGGAGTTATTCCATGTCTAAGCATATAGAGTTCATTCCCAGTCTAAGATTTTGAGCCATGGTGCACATGCTGGCTCGAGCATGTGCTGGTGCCACATTTTTTTCGCCCGAACACCATCGCCAGAGCATCGTTGGAGAGCCTAACTGGCGGCATTGGGGGTTCCGGTGATTGGGGAGCCGGGGGGGTGTGCGCACATGATGTACAATGGGTGCTGGTACTTGGCCCTTATATTGGCCCCCTATCCCTCAGCAAACCTCGAGAACTCACACCCCCTTCAAGAGCATTTGAGATTTTATAGGTTTGCTGCCAGTAGCCATTAAAGTATCTGAAATGGGGACACTTTTTTTAAATGGTCACAAAATCTTCTCCACTTGGAGTTTTTAGCTGAATTTTTTTGTGCATGCCAAAAAAAATACAAGGATCACCTCTACCAAACTTGGGGACAAAACTCTTTCTAAAAAAATTTTAAAAAATCCCGAACCGTAAAAAGTTTCAAAAATCGTGAAAAATAGAAAATGGGTTGTCTTGCCCCGAAACTTCACAAGAAGGCTTATGGGACCATTGTATGAATTTACAAGCCATGAAAATGCCATTGGCATGGTAGAAATATGAAGATGTGCCTGAACCCACCTACCACTCGTTCGATCCCCGACTTGCGCATCTTGCCTCTATGGTCGACTGAGTGCCTGCATGCTGGTTTCATAGGTTGACTTAGGCATACGGAGTTCATCCCTACAGTAATAATACAGAGTTCATTGCCAATCTAAGATTAGATCGGATCGATTGTTATGACAGCAGAATCAACAGCATGCAAAGGGGATCGGGCTGATCCCCGACTTGCGTATTCTGCCTCTCTGACCGACTGAGAGACCACACACCCATTTCGTGGGTTGGCTTAGGCTTAAGCAGTTTCTTCCATCTCTAAGCCCCAGTCGGACCGAGGGTTGTGGCAGCAGGACCGACAGCACGTAGAGGAGGATCGAGCCAGTCCCCGACTTGCACATTTTGCTTTTCCAGTTGGCAAAGCGCCCGCACGCTCATTTTGTTGGTTGGCTTAGGCATACAGAGTTCATTCCATGTCTAAGCCCTAGTCGAACCGAGGGTTGTGGCAGCGGGATCGACAGTGGGATCGGTAGCACACAGAGGTAGACCAGGCTGATCCTCGGCTTGCGTATTATGCCTTTCCGGCTAGCTGAGCACCTACACGCTTGTTTCGTGGGTTGACTTAGGCATACGGAGTTCATCCCCAGTCTAAGCATACGGAGTTCATTCCCAGTCTAAGATCAGACCGGACCGAGGGTTGTGGCAGTAGGATCGACAGCACGCAGAGAGGATCGGGCTGATCCCCGGCTTACGCATTCTACCTTTTCGGTCAGTTGAGCACCCGCACGCCTATTTCGTAGGTTGGCTTAGGCATAGGGAGTTCATTCCAAGTTTAAGCCCCAGTCGAACCGAGGGTTGTGGCAGCGGGACCAACAGCACGCAGAGGGGACTAAGCCGATCCCGGCTTGCGCATTATGCCTCTTCGACCGGCTCAGTGCCCGTCCGCTTGTTTCGTGGGTTGACTTATGCATACGGAATTCATCCCAGTCTAAGATCGGACTGGACCGAGGGTTGCGGCAGCAGGATCGGCAGCATACAGGGGGGATCGGGTCGATCCCCAGCTTGTGCATTTTGCCTCTGCGGTTGGCTGAGTGCCCGTACGCCCGTTTTGTGGGTTGGCTTAGGCATAGGGAGTTCATTCCATGTCTAAACCCCTGCCGGACCAAGGGTTGTGGTAGCGGGACCAATATCACGCAGAGGGGGACTGGGTCGATCCCAGCTTGCCCATTATACCTCTTCGGTCAGCTCAGCGCCCGCACGCTCATTTCATGGCTTGACTTATGCATACGGAGTTCATTCCCAGTCTAAGATCGGACCGAACCAAGGGTTACGGTAGCAGGATTGACAGCACGCAGGGGGGACCGGGTTGATCCCTGGCTTACGCATTCTGCCTCTCTGGTCGGCTGAGCGCCCGCACGCTTGTTTCATGGGTTGGCTTAAGCATGTGGAGTTCATTCCATGTCTAAGCATACGAAGTTCATTTCAGTTAAGATTTTGAGCGACGGTGCACATTCTGGTGCCGCATTTTTTTCGCTCAGGGCACCATCGTCAGAGCATCTTCGGAGAGCTTAACCGACGGCATTTGGGGTTCCGACGATTGGGTGAGGCTAGGGGGTGTGCGCACATGATGTGCGATGGGTGCTGGTACTTGACCCTTATATTGGCCCCCTATCCTTCATCAAACCTCGAGAATTCACACCCCCTTAAAGAGCATTTCAGATTTTATAGGTTTGCTGCCAGTAGCCATTAAAGTGTCTGAAATGGGGACACTTTTTTCAAACGGTCACAAAATCTTCTCCATTTCGAGTTTTTAGCTGAATTTTTTTATGCATGCCAACAAAAATACAAGGATCACCTCTACCAAATTTGGGGACAAAAATCTTTCTAAAAAAATTTTAAAAAATCCATTGTATGAATTTACAAGCCATAAAAATGGCATTAGCATGGCAAAAATATGAAGATGTACTTGAACCCACCTACCACCCGTTCGATCCTGGGCTTGCGCATCCTGCCTCTCTGGTCGGTTGAGCACCCACACGCTCATTTCATGGGTTGACATAGGCATACGAAGTTCATCCCCAGTCTAAGCATACGAAGTTCATTCCCAGTAAGATCGAATCGGACCGAGGGCCGATTCCCAGCTTACGCATTTTGCCTATCCGGTCGGTTGAGCGCCGCACGCCCGTTTCGTTGGTTGGCTTAGGCATAGGGATTTCATTCCATGTCTAAGCCCCAGCTGGACTGAGGGTTGTGGCAGCGGGATCAACATCCGTAGAGGGGGATCGGGCCAATCGCCAGCTTGCGCATTATGCCTCTTCGACCGGCTCAGCGCCTGCACGCTCGTTTCATGGGATGACTTAGGCATACAGAGTTCATTCCCAGTCTAAGATCAAATCGAACCGAGTGCTGTGGTAGCAGGATCGACAGTATGCAGAGGGGACCGGACCGATCTTCAACTTGTGCATTCTGCCTCTCCGGTCGGTTGAGGGCCCACACGCTCGTTTCATTGGTTGGCTTAGGCATACGGAGTTCATTCCATGTCTAAGCATATGGAGTTCATTCCCAGTCTAAGATCGGATCGGACCGGACTGAGGATTATGATAGCAGGACCAGCAGTAGGATCAGGTCGATCCCCGGCTTATGCAATCTACCTCTCTGGCCGGCTAAGCACACGCATACCCATTTCATGGGTTGGCTTAGGCATAGCGAGTTCATTCCATGTCTAAACCCCAGCCAAATCGAGGGTTGTGGCAGCGTCATAGGTAGCTCATAGAAAGGGACCGGGCTGATCCTCGGCTTACACATTATGCCTTTTCGGCCGGCTAAGATCAGACCAGATCAAGGGTTACG
This sequence comes from Durio zibethinus, assembly GCF_002303985.1. The sequence continues at coordinate 34,621,838 of NW_019167826.1, read as the reverse complement.
TCAGCAAGATCAACAGCACGCAGGGGGACGGGATCCCCCGCTTACGCATTCTGCCTCTTCGATCGGTTGGGCGCCTGCACGCTCATTTCATGGGTTGGATTAAGCATACGGAGTTCATTCCATATCTAACCCCAGCCGGACCAAGGGTTGTGGCAACAGGACTGGTAGCGGGATCGACAGCACGTAGAAGAGGATCAAGCTGATCGTCGGCTTGTGCATTATGCTTCTCCGACTGGCCTCTTCGGTCGGTTGAGCACCCGCATGCTCATCTCGTAGGTTGACTTAGGCATACGGAGTTCATCCCCAGTCTAAGCATATGAATTTCCTTCCCAGTCTAAGATCAGACCAGACCGAGGGTTGTGGCAGTAGGATCGGTAGCACGTAGGGGGGATCGGGCCGAACCCCAGCTTGTAAATTCTACCTCTCCGACCGGCTGAGCATCCACACGCCCGTTTTGTGGGTTGGCTTAGGCATAGGGAGTTCATTCCATGTCTAAGCCCCAGTCGGACCGAGGGTTGTGGCAGCAAGACCGGCAGCACGCAGAGGGGGACTGGGCCGATCCTCGACCTGTACATTATGCCTCTTTGGTAGGCTCAGCGCCCGTACGCTCATTTCGTGGGTTGACTTATGCATACGGAGTTCATTCCCAGTCTAAGATCGATTGAACTGAGGTTGTGGCAGCAGGATCAACAGCACACAGGGGGGACCATACCGATCCTCGACTTGCTTATTCTGCCTCTCCGACCGTCTGAGCACCCGCATGCTCGTTTCGTGGGTTGGCTTAGGCATACGGAGTTCATTCCATTTCTAAGCATACGGAGTTCATTCCCAGTCTAAGATTTTGAGCTACGGTGCACATGATGGGCTCGGGCATGTGTTGGTGTCGCATTTTTTTCTCTCGGGGCACCATCGTCGGAGCATCACCGGAGAGCCTAACCGACGGCATTGAGGGTTCCGACGGTTGGGGCAGCCGGGGGTGTGCACACATGATGTGCGATGGGTGCTGGTACTTGGCCCTCATATTGGCCCCCTATCTCTCATCAAACCTCGAGAACTCACACCCCCTTAAAGAGCATTTGAGATTTTATAGGTTTGCTGCCAGTAGCCATTAAAGTGTCTGAAATGAGGACACTTTTTTCAAACGGTCACAAAATCTTCTCCACTTCGAGTTTTTAGCTGAATTTTTTTGTGCATGCCAACAAAAATACAAGGATCACCTCTACCAATTTTGCGAACAAAATTCTTTCTAAAAAAATTTTAAAAAATCCTAAACTGAAAAAAGTTTTGAAAATTGTGAAAAATACAAAATGGTTCGTCTTGCCACGAAACTTCACATGAAGGCTTAGGGGACCACTGTATGAATTTACAAGCCATGAAAATGACATTGGCATGGCTGAAATATGAAGATGTGGTTGAACCCACCTACCACCCGTTCGATCCCCGGCTTGCGCATCCTACCTCTCTGGTCGGTTGAGCGCCCGCACGCTCGTTTCATAGGTTGACTTAGGCATACGGAGTTCATCCCCAGTCTAAGCATACGGAGTTCATTCCCAGTCTAAGATCAGACCGGACTGAGGGTTGCGGTAGCAGGATCGACAGCACTCAAGGGAAACCGGACCGATCCCCGGCTTGCGCATTATGCCTCTCCGGTCGGCTGAGCACCCGCACACCCGTTTCATGGGCTGGCTAAGGCATAGGGAGTTCATTCCATGTCTAAGCCCCAGCCACACTGAGGGTTGTGGCGGCGAGACCGACAGCACGCAGAGGGGGATCGGGTCGATCCCCGGCTTGCGCATTATGCCTCTCCGGTCGGCTCAGCGCCTGCAGGCTCGTTTCATGTGTTGACTTAGGCATACGGAGTTCATTCCCAGTCTAAGATCAAACCGGACCGAGGGTTGTAGCAGCAGGATCGATAGCACGTAAGGGGGGACCAGGCCGATCCTCGGCTTGCGCATTCTACCTCTCCAATCGACTAAATGCCCGTACGTTCATTTCATTGGTTGGCTTAGGCATACGAAGTTCATTCCATGTCTAAGCATACGGAGTTCATTCCAAGTCTAAGATCGGATCGGACCGAAGGTTGCGGTAGCCAGACCAGTAGCAGGATCGACAGCACGTAGGAGGGGGTCGAGCCGATCCCAAGCTTGCCCATTCTGCCTCTCTGGCCGGATGAGTGCCCGCACGCTCATTTCGTGGGTTGGCTTAGGCATACGGAGTTCATTCCATGTCTAAGCCCCAGCCGAACCAAGGGTTGTGGTGGTAGGACCGGCAGCAGGATCGACAGCACGTAGATGGGGGATCGGGCTGATCCTCGGCTTGAGCATTATGCCTCTCTGATTGGCTTCTCCGACCGGTTGAGCACTCGTACGCTCGTTTCATGGATTGACTTAGCCATATGGAGTTCATCCCCAGTCTAAGCATACAGAGTTCATTCCCAGTCTAAGATCGAACCGGACCAAGGGTTGCGATAGTAGGATCGGTAGCACGTAGGGGGGATCGGGTTGATCCCCAGCTTACTCATTCTGCCTCTCCGATCGGCTGAGCACCCGCACACCAATTTCATGGGTTGGCTTAGGCATAGGGAGTTCATTCCATGTCTAAGCCCCAGTAGGATCGAGGGTTGTGACAGCGGGACCGACAACACGCAGATGAGGACTGGGTCGATCCCCGGCTTGGGCATTATGCCTTTCCGACCGGCTCAGCACCCGCACACTCGTTTCGTGGGTTGACTTAGGCATACAGAGTTCATTCCCAGTCTAAGATTGGACCAGACCGAGGGTTGCGACAGCAAGATCGACAGCGCACAAGGGGTGGCTGGGCGATCCTTGACTTACGGATTCTCCCTCTCTGGCGGGCTGAGCGCCCCCACGCTCATTTCGTGGGTTGGCTTAGGCATACGGAGTTCATTCCATGTCTAAGCATACAGAGTTCATTCCCAGTCTAAGATTTTGAGCCACGGTGCACATGTTGGGCTCGAGAATGTGCTGGTGCCGCATTTTTTTCGCCCGAGGCACCGTCGTCGGAGCATCGTTGGAGAGCCCAATCGACGGCATTGGGGGTTCCGGCGATTGGGGGGCTGGGGGGTGTGCGCACATGATGTGCGATGGGTGTTGGTACTTGGCCCTTATATTGGCCCCCTATCCCTCATCAAACCTCGAGAACTCACACCCCCTTCAAGAGATTTTAGATTTTATAGGTTTGCTGCCAATAGCCATTAAAGTGTCTGAAATGGGGACACTTTTTTCAAACGGTCACAAAATCTTCTCCACTTCGAATTTTTAGCTGAATTTTTTTGTGCAAGCCAACAAAAATAAATGGATCACCTCTACCAAATTTAGGGACAAAACTCTTTCTAAAAAAATTTTAAAAAATCCCAAATCGTAAAAAGTTTTAAAACTTGTCAAAAATAGAAAACGGGTCATCTTGCCACGAAACATCACATGAAGGCTTAAGGGACCATTGTATGAATTTACAAGCCATAAAATTGCATTGGCACGACAGAAATATGAAGATGTGCTTGAACCCACCTACCACCCGTCTGATCCCCGACTTGCGTATCCTGCTTCTCTCGTCGTATGAGTGCTCGCACGCTCGTTTTGTGGGTTGACTTAGGCATACGAATTTCATCCCCAGTCTAAGCATACAGAGTTCATTCCCGATCTAAGATCGAATCGTACCGAGGGTTGCAGTAGTAGGATCGGCAGCACGTAGGGGGGACTGGGCCGATCCCCAACTTGTGCATTCTGCTTGTCCGAACGGTTGAGCGCCTGCATGCCCATTTCGCAGGTTGGCTTAGGCTTAGGGAGTTCATTCCATGTCTATGCCCCAACCAGACCGACGGTTGTGGCAGCAGGACCGGCAGCACGTCAAGGGGGATCAAGCCAATCCCCAACTTGTGCATTATGCCTTTCCGGCCGGCTCACGCCCGCGCACTCGTTTAATGGGTTGACTTCGGCATACGGAGTTCATTCCCAGTCTAAGATCAGACCAAACTGAAGGTTGTGACAGCAAGATCGACAGCACGCAGGGGGGGACTCGATCGATCCCCAGCTTGCGTATTCTGCCTCTCCGGCCGGTTGAGTGCCCGTACGCTCGTTTCGTGGGTTGGCTTAGGCATACGGAGCTCATTCCATGTCTAAGCATATGGAGTTCATTCTCAATCTAAGATTTTGAGCCATGGTGCACTTGCTGGGCTCGGGCATGTGCTGGTGCCCCATTTTTTTTGCTCGGGGCACCATCGCCGGAAAGCCTAACTGACGGTATTGAGGGTTCCGACGATTGGGGGGGCCAAGGGGTGTGTCCACATGATGTGCGATGGGTGCTGGTCTTGGCCCTTATATTGGCCCCCTATCCCTCATCAAACCTCGAGAACTCACACCCTCTTAAAGAGCATTTGAGATTTTATAGGTTTGCTGCCAGTAGCCATTAAAGTGTCTAAAATGGGGATGCTTTTTTCAAACGGTCACAAAATCTTCTCCACTTCAAATTTTAGCTGAATTTTTTTGTGCATGCCAACAAAAATACAAGGATCACCTCTACCAATTTTGCGAACAAAACTCTTTCTAAGAAAATTTTAAAAAATCCCGAACAGTAAAAAGTTTTGAAAATCATGAAAAATAGAAAACGGGTCGTCTTGCCACGAAGGGTTAGGGGACCATTGTATGAATTTAAAAGCCATAAAAATGGCATTGGCATGGTAGAAATATGAAGATGTGCTTGAACCCACCTACCACCCGTTCGATCCTCGACTTACGCATCCTACCTCTTTGGTAAACTGGGTGCCCGCACGCTCGTTTCGTGGGTTGACTTAGGCAGATGGAGTTCATCCCCAGTCTAAGCGTACAGAGTTCATTCCCAGCCTAAGATTAGATCGGATCGAGGGTTACGGCAGTAGGATCGGCAACACGCAGAGGGGACGGGGCCGATCCTCGGCTTGCGCATTTTGGCTCTCCAGCCAGCTGAGCGCCTGCACGCCCGTTTCATGGGTTTGCTTAGGCATAGGGAGTTGATTCCATGTCTAAGCCCTAGCCAGACTGAGGCTTGTGGCAGCAGGACCGACAACATGCAGAGGGGGATCGGGTCAATCTCTGGCTTGCGTATTATGCCTCTCCGGCCGGGTCAGCACTCGCACGCTCATTTCGTGGGTTGACTTAGGCATACGGAGTTCATTCCTAGTCTAAGATCTTCTCCACTTCGAGTTTTTAGCTGAATATTTTTGTGCATGCCAAGAAAAATACAAGGATCACCTCTACCAAATTTGGGGGCAAAACTCTTTCTAAAAAAATTTTAAAAATCCCAAACTGTAGAGTTTTGAAAATCATGAAAATCGTGAAAAATAGAAAACGGGTTGTCTTGCCAAGAAACTTCACATGAAGGCTTAAGGGACCATTGTATGAATTTACAAGCCATAAAAATGGCATTGGCACGGTAGAAATATGAAGATGTGCTTGAACCCACCTACCACCCGTTCGATCCTCGGCTTCCGCATCCTACCTCTCTGGTTGGCTGAGCGCCCGCACACTCATTTCGTGGGTTAACTTAGGCATTCGGAGTTTATCCCCAGTCTAAGCATACGGAGTTCATTCCTAGTCTAAGATTGAACTGGACCGAGGGTTGCGGCAGTAGGATAGACAGCACGTTGGAGGGATCGAGTCGATCTCCGGCTTGCTCATTCTGCCTTTTCGACCGGTTGAGCGCCCGTACGCCCGTTTCGTGGGTTGGCTTAGGCATAGGGAGTTCATTCCATGTCTAAGCCCCAGCCGGACCGAGGGATGTGGCAGCGGGACTGACAGCACGCAGAAGGGGACCGAGTCGATCCCCTGCTTGCGTATTAAGCCTCTTTGACTGACTCAGCACCCGTACGCTCGTTTCATGGGTTGACTTAGGCATACAGAGTTCATCACCAGTCTAAGCATGCAGAGTTCATTCCCAATCTAGGATCAAACCAGACCGAGGGTTACGGCAGCAGGATCGGCAGCAGGATCGGCAGCACGTAGAAGGGATCAGTAACACGTAGGGGGGATCGACAGCACATAGGGGGGATCGACAACCGGATCGAGGGTTGTGGCAGTGGGACCACCAACGCGTAGAAAGGGATCGAGCTGATCCCTGGCTTGCAGATTATGCCTCTTCGGCCAGCTCAGCGCCCGCACGCTCATTTCGTGGGTTAACTTATGCATATGGAGTTCATTCCCAGTCTAAGACCAGACCAGACCGAGGGTTATGGCAGCAGGATTGACAGCACACTGGGGGGACTGGGTTGATCCTCAGCTTGCGCATTCTGCCTCTCCGACCGGTTGAGCGCCCGTATGCTCATTTCGTGGGTTGGCTTAGGCATACGGAGTGCATTCCATGTCTAAGCATACGGAGTTCATTCCCAGTCTAAGATTTTGAGCCATGATACACATGCTGGGCTCGGGCATGTGCTGGTGCCGCATTTTTTTCACCCGGGGCACCATCATCGGAGCATCGCCGGAAAGCCTAATCGGTGGCATTAGGGATTCCGGTGATTCGGGCGGTCGGGGGGTGTGCGCACATGATGTGCGATGGGTGCTGACACTTGGCCCTTATATTGGCCCCCTATCCCTCATCAAACCTCAAGAACTCACACCCCCTTAAAGATCATTTGAGATTTTATAGGTTTGCTGCCAGTAGCCATTAAAGTGTTTAAAATGGGCACACTTTTTTCAAACGGTCACAAAATCTTCTCCACTTTGAGTTTTTAGCTGAATTTTTTTATGCATGCCAATCAAAATACAAGGATCATCTCTACGAAATTTGGGGACAAAACTCTTTCTAAAAAAATTTAAAAAAATCTCGAACCGTAAAAAGTTCAAAAATCATGAAAAATAGAAAACGGGTCGTCTTGCCACGAAACTTCACAGGAAGGCTTAGGGGACCATTGTATGAATTTACAAGCTATAAAAATGGCATTGGCATGGCAGAAATATGAAGATATGCTTGAACCCACCTAGCACCCGTTTGATCCCGGCTTCCGCTTCCTGCCTCTCTGGTCGGCTGAACGCCCGCACGCTCATTTCATGGGTTGACTTAGGGATACAAAGTTCATTCCCAGTCTAAGATCAGATCGGATTGAGGGTTGTGATAGCAGGATCGATAGCACGCAGGGGGGACCGGGTCGATCCCCGGCTTATGCATTCTACCTCTCCAGCCGGTTGAGCGCCCGCACGTCTGTTTCGTGGGTTGGCTTAAGCATAGGGAGTTCATTCCATGTCTAAGCCCCAGTCAGATCGAGGGTTGTGGTAGCGGGACCGGCAGCACGCAGAGGGGGACCGAGCCGATCCCCGGCTTGCACATTATGCCCCTTCGGCCGGCTTAGTGCCCGTACGCTCGTTTCATGGGTTGAATTAGGCATACGGTGTTCATTCCTAGTCTAAGATCAGACCGAACCAAGGGTTGCGGTAGCAGGATCAACAGCATGCATTGCGGACCGGGCCAATCCTTGACTTGCACATTCTTCCTCTCCGGCTGGCTGGGGGCCCGCACGCTCGTTTCGTTGGTTGGCTTAGGCATACGGAGTTCATTCCATGTCTAAGCATATGGAGTTCATTCCCAGTCTAAGATTTTGAGCCACGGTGCACATGTTGGGGTCAGGCATGTGCTGGTGCCACATTTTTTTTGCCTGGGGTACCATCGTCAGAGCATCGTCGAATCATCGTCGGAGAGCCTAACCGGCAGCATTGGCAGTTCCGGTGATTAAGGGGTCGGGGGGGTGTGCGCACATGATGTGCGATGGGTATTGGTACTTGGCCCTTATATTGGCCCCCTATCCCTCATCAAACCTCGAGAACTCACACTCCCTTATAGATCATTTGAGATTTTATAGGTTTGCTGCCAGTAGCCATTAAAGTGTCTGAATTGGGGACACTTTTTTCAAAGGGTCACAAAATCTTCTCCACTTCGATTTTTTAGCTGAATTTTTTTTTTGCATGCCAAAAAAAATACAAGGATCACCTCTACAAAATTTGGGGACAAAACTCTTTCTAAAAAAATTTTAAAAAATCCCGACCGTAAAAAGTTTCCAAAATCATGAAAAATAGAAAACAAGTCATCTTGCCACGAAACTTCACATGAAGGCTTAGGGGACCATTCTATGAATTTACAAGCCATAAAAATGGCATTGGCACAGCAGAAATATGAAGATGTGCTTGAACCCACCTACCACCCGTTCAAACCCGATTTACGCATCCTACCTCTCTAGTCGGCTGAGCGTTGCATGCTAGTTTCGTGGGTTGACTTAGGCATACGAAGTTCATCCCCAATATAAGCATACGAAGTTTATACCCAGTCTAAGATCGAACCGGACCGAGGGTTGTGACAGCAAGATCGACAGCACATAAGGGGGATCGGGCCGATCCTCGACTTGCGCATTCTGCCTCTCCGGCCGGCTGAGAGCCCGCACGTCCGTTTCATGGGTTGGTTTAGGCATAGGGAGTTCATTCCATATCTAAGCCCCAGCCAGATCGAGGGTTGTGGCAGCGGGATCGGTAGCACGCGGAGGGGGATCGGGTCGATCCCTAGCTTGCGCATTATGCCTCTTCGGCTGGCTCAGCGCCGCACACTCGGTTCATGGGTTGACTTAGGCATACGGAGTTCATTCCCAATCTAAGATCAGACTGTATGAGGGTTTCGACAGTATGATTGGTAGCATGCAGGGGGGATCGGGCTGATCCCCGGCTTACGCATTCTCCCTCTTTGATCTGCTGGGTGGCCGCTCACCCGTTTCGTGGGTTGGTTTAGGCATAGGGAGTTCATTCCATGTCTAAGCCCCAGCCAGATCGAGGGTTGTGGCAGCTGGACTGGCAGCATGCAGAAGAGGATCGAACCGATCCTCGGCTTACACATTATGCCTCTCCGGCCAGCTCAGCGCCCATACGCTCATTTCGTGGGTTGACTTAGGCATACGGAGTTTATTCCTAGCCTAAGATCAGACCGGACCGGGGGTTGTGGCATCAGGATCGACTGCACGTAGGGTGGCTTCAGGCCGGTCTCCGACTTACGCATTCTGCCTCTCCGGCCGGCTAAGCACTCGCACGTTTGTTTCGTGGGTTGGCTTAGGCATACGGAGTTCATTCCATGTCTAAACAAACTAAGCTCAGATCGAACGGAGGGTTATGGCAGTAAGACCAGCAATAGGATCGACAACACGCAGAGGGGACCGGGCCGATCCTCGGCTTGTACATTATACCTCTTCGGCCGGCTTAGCGCCTGCACGCTCGTTT
>NW_019167826.1:34568848-34611596 GCF_002303985.1 Durio zibethinus | reverse complement strand
TGTGGGTTGACTTATGCATACGGGTTCATTCCCAATCTAAGATCAGATCGGATCAAGGGTTGCAATAGCAGGATCGACAGCATGTAAGAGGGATCGGGCTGATCCCCGGCTTACTCATTCTGCCTCTCTGGTCGGCTTAGCGCCCGCACTCCCGTTTCATGGGTTGGCTTAGGCATAGGGAGTTCATTCCATGTCTAAGCCCCAGCCGGATCGAGGGTTGTGGCTGCGGGACCGACAGTATGCAGAGAGGGATCGGGTCGATCCCTGGCTTGCGCATTATGCCTCTTCGGTTGGCTCAGCGCCCACACGCTCGTTTCATGGGTTGACTTAGGCATACGGAGTTCATTCCCAGTCTAAGATCAGACTGTACGAGGGTTTCGATAATAGGATCGATAGCACGTAGGGGGGATCGAGCCGATCCTCGACTTGTGCATTCTGCCTCTCCGACCGACTGCGTGGTCACTCGCCCGTTTTGTGGGTTGGCTTATGCATAGGGAGTTCATTCCATGTCTAAGCCCCAGCCAGACCGAGGGTTGTGGCAGTGGGACTGGCAGGACGCAGAGGGGGACCGGGCTGAACCCCAGCTTGCGCACTATGACTCTTTGGTCGGCTCAGCACCCGCACACTCATTTCGTGGGTTGACTTATGCATACGGAGTTCATTCCATGTCTAAGCATACGGGGTTCATTCCTAGTCTAAGCTGAGACCAGACCGAGGGTTACGGCAATAGGACCAGCAGCAAGATCAACAGCACGTAGGAGGGACCGAGCCAGTCCCTGGCTTGCACATTCTGCCTCTCCGGCTGGTTGAGCGCTCGTAGGCTCGTTTCATGGGTTGGCTTAGGCTTACGAAGTTCATTCCATGTCTAAGCATACGGAGTTCATTCCAATCAAAGATCGGACCGGAACGAGGGTTGCGGTAGCAGGACCAGCAGCAGGATCGGTAGAACGCAGGTTCGGACTGGGCCGATCCTCGACTTCTGCATTTTGCCTCTCCGGCTGGTTGAGTGCCCGTACGCTCGTTTCGTGAGTTGGCTTAGGCATACGGAGTTCATTCCATGTCTAAGCCCTAGCCGGATCGAGGGTTGTGGCAGCAGGATCGACAGAAAGATTGGCAGCACACAGAGGGGGATCGGCCAATCCCCGGCTTGCGCATTATGCATCTCCGACCGACTGATTGCCTGTACGCTCATTTCATGGGTTGATTTAGGCATACGAAGTTCATTCCTAGTCTAAGATAGGACCGGACCGAGGGTTGTGGCAGTAGGATCAGCAACACGCAGAGGGGACCGGATCGATTCCTGGCTTGCGCATTCTGCCTCTCTAGCTGGCTGAGTGCCCGTACGCCCATTTCACGATTTGGCTTAGGCATAGGGAGCTCATTCCATGTCTAAGCCTCAACCAGATCGAGGGTTGTGGTAGCAGGATCGGCAGCACGCATAGGGGGGCCGGGCCGATCCTGGACTTGTGAATTATGCCTCTTCGGCCGACTCAACGACCGTACGCTCGTTTCGTGAGTCGACTTATACGTACAGAGTTCATTCCCTGTCTAAGATTGGATCAGACCGAGGGTTGCGACAACAAGATCGATAGCACGCAGGGGGGACTAGGCTAATCCCCGGCTTGCGCATTCTGCCTCTCAGCCGGCTGAGCACCCGCATGCTCGTTTCGTGTGTTGGCTTAGGCATACGGAGTTCATTCCATGTCTAAGCATGCAGAGTTCATTCCTAGTCTAAGATTTTGAGCCATGGTGCACATGATGGGCTCGGGCATGTGCTGGTGTCGCATTTTTTTCGCACGGGGCACCATCATCAAGCATCGTTGGAGAGCCTAACCGACGGCATTGGGGTTTCCAACGATTGGGGGGGCCGGGGTGGTATGCGCACATGATGTGCGATGGGTGCTGGTACTTGGCCCTTATATTGGCCCCCTATCCTTCATCAAACCTCGAGAACTCACACCCCTTTAAAGAGCATTTGAGATTTTATAGGTTTGCTGCCAGTAGCCATTAAAGTGTCTGAAATGGGGACACTTTTTTCAAATGATCACAAAATCTTCTCCACTTCTAAAAAAATTTTAAAAAATCTCGAACCGTAAAAAGTTTCGAAAATCATGAAAAATAGACAACGGGTCGTCTTGCCACAAAACTTCACATGAAGGCTTAGGGGACCATTGTATGAATTTACAAGCCATAAAAATGGCATTGGCATAGCAGAAATATGAAGATGTGCTTGAACCCCCTGCCCATCCTGGATCTCCCTCATCCTCATGGAACGGCTTGAGCATGCTCACATGGAACACCGGGTGTACCCTCAGCTTGGGTGGCATATCCAGCTTGTAGGCAACCTTGCCTACCCTCTTGACTACTCAGAAAGGTCCCTCATACCTCTGGACTAGGTGTTTGTGCAGCCCCCTATGGCGCACAATGGGATGCAGCTTCACCAACACCAAGTCTCCAACCTGGAACTACTTCTTCCAAGGATAGAAAACCCAAGGATCCAAACCAAGCAACTGACTCAACCTCACAAGACCTCCCTGGCCTCCTAAAGAAAAGTGGTCAGCAAAAAAAGTCCAAAGACTCCTCTGTTGACGGATCCTTCAGGTGACACAGAACCCAAGACTTCGATACTGGATCTGAGTCAGGGTCTGTATCTGGCACCCTAGAGGAACGATGTAGTAATGCTTCAGGTTTTGAAGAAAGGGAAGGTACCTGAGAAAATTATTATTTTTGGTTGGTAAACATTGGCACTACTAGCTAGACTCTTTTGCTTTAGTGGAAACCAAGAAGAGTTACATACTTTTTTTTTTTTTCTTTTCCCACCTCAGGGAAACCTTGTATGATCAAAGATCCATTGGAATTAATTATTGAAACTTGGAACTGATTCTGTGATTCAGTTTTCAATGAAGGAAAAGTTTCATTGCGAAATATTAATTTTTTTCATGGTGCATGCATCAATTACTCCGTAATTTTTATATTGTGCTGAGCCTTCATGAATCATGATTAATGCTCTTAAACAACAGCTTTTTCTCGAGAGTTGCATCAAGTCATGACACAAATATCGATGCTTTCTCTAAGTATGTCTTAATGGCTGAGCCAGAATCTGGTTAGCTTACTACTTTATTCCTGCTTGCGTTGCCTCACAAGAAAAATGAAACTAGGTTGCTCCTGATAATATCTACTTTCCCTCAAAACTAAAACTAAATTGAAGAGAAGGGTTAGCTGAAGGATTGAAGCAAATCTAACACCAAAAACTAGTTGGCAAAATGCCAAAAAAATTATTTTTTTCCCTAAAAATCAAATAAATAGGCAAGCTGATCCATAGTTAAACAATTTCCTGTCTAAAATAAAATGGAAAACTGATGAATATTTGAAACCAAAAGGGTAAAAGGTGGTCATTTTCACTTTGCACAAAATAGATACTTCTACTCATCAGTAGTATATATATCTTGACTCACTGTAGTATATATATCCTGACTCATTTCTATCAGACTATCAGTTACCACAATAGGAGCATCTCCAGATACGAATTGTTTTTTGTTTAAAAAAAATGCTGGTGAAGTGGATAATTAGCAACAAAACAATATTATAACTACTTGTCATTGATTCATTGACCAAAACCAAACAGAAAAACAAAAGTAATTACATCATTTTAACCACTGCAGTACAGTGCCAACAAACGCCCAAAAATTTCTATTAACGAGTCAGTATTAACTTGTTTCTGTAAGATCTATCAGTATTTTTCCTTGCTCTTTGATGATAAACAATAAAAAAAAAACCACAAAAACCCCCAAAATAGAAACAAAACATGAAAAGAAGATGATAACAGGCCAGAATAAGAATCACCAATGAAGAGGACAGGATTGGGAATGTCTGGCTTGCTGCATTTCTTCAATTCTCCAAAGCTGTCGTGAATGCTTTTACCATGGCTCAATTTCTCATCAACACACAGTTCTAGATTACCTTTTAACCTTAACGTTTCACCAACCTTAGCAGTAAATTTAGTAGAGAAAAGAACTCTTCCACTCAGATTGTTGTTTTCCAAATTGATTTCACTTACAAATTCCAAGAACCCAAACTCCTCAGGCACTTTCCCTTCAAGATTGTTATTATCGAGTACTAAATAACACAAGTTTGTCAAATGCACCCCCATGGAAGCTAGAATTCCCCCAACCAATCCCATACCAGAAAATCCTATCCCCAGAATACCCCCTAGCTTTTCCCATATTTCTGGTATCTCCCCTCCTAGTAAATTTCCTCTCAAATACACCTCCTTCAATCTGGGCATTTCAACAAAAAACAAAGGAATCCCAAAGTTACCGAAACGGCAAAAACTCAAATCAAAGAACTCCAAACCCTGTAAGTTACTCAAGCTCTCTGGGATTTTACCAGAAAACCCATTTGAACTCAAGTCTAGCTTCAAAAGCTGAGTGAGATTACCAACTGAACAAGGGACATTTCCATCAACATCGTTTCCACTTAAGTCCAGAACTTTCAGTTTCTTCAACTTAGAAAAATTAATGGAAACCTGTCCACTAAGCTTGTTTCTTGATAGTGATCTCTTCAATGTTAACCAAATCACCAATCCCATCTGGGATACTCTCATAAATTCCATTTCCAGTCAAAACCAGCCTCCTCAAACTTGTGAAATTTCAAATGATGCCACTGAGAGGACCAACAAAAGCTGGGTTGTGTAGACCCACTAGGATGCCACTGAAATCCCACCTCTTTTGGTCTGCCCACTTCTTCGACCTCTTAGCCGCCTTGTGTAGACAAACTCTGACCAAGTCAGTTTGCTCCTGCCATGCCTTGGCAAACTTGTATGCTGCTGGGTTTGGCCCTGTATAACCTGCAGCTATCGAATCGGGTGTTAGTGGTTGTTGCCCTGTCACAACTTCAAATGGGCTTTGGTTCGTTGCCTCGCTCCTTTGCAAGTTGTAGGAAAACTGTGCAATATCTAGCAGCTTTGGCCAGTCCCTTTGTGTGGCACTCACATAGTGCCTGAGGTAGACCTCCAATAGTCCATTCACTCATTCTGTCTGCCCATCGGTCTGCGGATGCATGCTGGTGGAAAAGTTCAAGTCTGACCCCAACAGCTTGAACAACTCAGTCCAGAACCTGCCCGTGAAACACCCGTCCCGATCACTAACAATGGTCCTCGGCACTCCCCAGTACTTAACCATGTTCTTCAGGAACAATCGAGCTACCTCATCGGCTGGGCACTCCTTGGTTGCTGGAATGAAAATTCCATACTTGGAAAACTTGTCCACCACTACCATGATGCTTCCAAACCCTTCTGCTTTGGGTAGACCGACTATAAAGTCCAGAGAAACACTCTCCCATGGTCCCTCTGGCACTGGCAATGGCTCCAAGAGACCGTCTGGTTTCTTGAGCTCCACTTTGTCTTGTTGGCACACAAGACAAGTCTTCCCATAGGCCTCCACATCATCCCTCATGTGCGGCCAATAGTATCGATCTTCGATCAGCACCAAGGTGCGACTCACTCCGGGGTGTCCAGCCCACCTTGCATCATGGCATTCTTGCAAAACTTCCTTGCAGAGCTTCCCGTGCTGCAGCACAAACAATCTATTGCCTCTAGTGTACAATAAGCCATCCTACAACCAAAATTGCCTAGTCTTACCTTACTGGGCGCACTCCATCAAAGCCTTGGCTGTAGGATCATGCGCAAGTCCCTCTTTGATGTGTGGCACCAGTGACCCCTCTGGTTGGCTAATGGCAGCAAGGTTAGCCTTTCTGCTCAAGGCGTCTGCCACTAGGTTCACCTGTCTTGGCTTGTACTCCATTTGGAAATCAAATTCTACAAGAAAATCTTGCCATCTCACCTGCTTGGGTGACAGCTTTTTCTGCATCTGGAAGTAGCTGGTCGCCACATTGTTCGTCCTCACCATGAACCTCGACCCCAACAGGTAATGGCGCCAAGTGCACAAGTAGTGCACCACTGCAGTCATCTCCTTCTCTTGGACTGTGTACCTACATTCAGTCTCGTTCAGCTTCCTGCTCTCGAACGCGACTGGACGTCCCTCCTGCATCAACACGCCCCCTATGGCAAAGTCTGATGCATCTGTATGTACCTCATACGGCTTGGCATGGTCTGGCAAGGCCAAGACTGGCTCCTCGGTCACAGCCCACTTCAACCTGTTAAAGGCTTCCTGGCACCCTACGCTCCACTCCCATGCTCTCCCTTTCTTGAGCAAGTCGATCAATGGCGTGGCTATCTCTGAGTGACCTTTGATGAAGTGCCTGTAGTAGTTAACTAGCCTAAGGAACGATCTCAACTCAGTGACCTTGGCTGGCAGTTGCCACTCCAGGATGGCGTGTATCTTGCCTTCATCCATGCGTATCCTGCCACCTCCCACTATGTGGCCAAGGAACGGGATCTCCTACTGGGCGAATGAGCACTTCTCCCTCTTGACAAACAGCTTATGCACCCGTAACACCTCAAACACCTATCTCAAGTGGTCTACATGCTCTCCTAAAGTCTGGCTATAGATCACAATGTCATCTAAATAAACCACAACAATCGATCAAGGAATGACTAAAGTACCTTGTTCATAAGGGTGCAGAATGTTGCTGGGGCATTCATGAGTCCGAAAGGCATCACCAAGAACTCATACGAACCATACCGAGTGACACATGCTGTCTTTGGCTCATCTCCCTCCATGATCTTGACTT
The DNA here is from genome assembly GCF_002303985.1 of Durio zibethinus. The sequence continues at coordinate 34,604,906 of NW_019167826.1, read as the reverse complement.
GATAGTAGCCTGACCTCAAATCCAGCTTGGTGAACCACCTTGTGCTCCCAAGTTGATCGAACAAGTCTGCAATGAGTGGGATGGGGTACTTTTCTTGATGGTCAGCTTGTTCAAAGCCCAGTAGTCTATGCACAGTCGCAATGACCCATCATGCTTGCGCTGGAATAGAACCGGTGCACCATAGGGTGCCTTCGATGGCCCGATGAAGCCAGCATCAACTAACTCCTTGAGCTACTTCCTTAACTCCTCCAACTCTAGTGGAGACATTTGGTAAGGGGCTCTGGTTGGTGGCTTGGCCTCGGACACCAGCTCGATCTTCTGGTCCACCTCTCTCTTAGGTGGTAGCTTGCTAAGTAGCTTTGCGGGCATCACATCACTAAAGGTCTTCAGCACCTTTAGCACCTCTAAGGGTGACTCGATCTCCTTCTCCCTTGGCTCATCATATTTCAAGGCTGCCAAGAAGGTGTCTTCTTGTCTGCTTATCGCCTTGGCAAATTGGATGGCTGACACCACCCGTGACCCAACTCCAGACCCTCTCCTCAATGGCACTAGGCATTGGCACCGTGCATCCAAGATGCAAACACAATCGATAAAAGGCACAAGGAGGGCATTAATCCGAACAAGGAAATCCAACCCAATCACAAACTCATAGTCGTCAAGGGGTATTACCTCAATGGTCTCCTTGCCTTTCCAGTCTCCAAGCTATAACTCCACTCCCCGTGCTACTCCAATGGCTGGAACCTCTTTGGAGTTCACCGTTTTAATGGTACCAGTCCCTTTCTGCACCTTTAAACTGAGCTTTCGGGCTCCATCACCTGAAATAAAAAGATGTGAGGCACCTGTGTCCACTAGTGCACTCACCTTCTGACCCGTAACCATCAGATCCGTAAACATCAAGCCCTTTGGCTTGCAGCTTCCCTTACTCTAGACAGCATTGAGTACCATGACCCAAGCTTTACTGCCCCTGACTCTGGCTCCTCGTCAGACTCCTTGTCTACAGTAGCCAGCTTGCCCTTCTGCGAGCAATTGCACGCTATGTGGCTCTTTCCACATAGGTAGCATGCTAGTGGCTTTCGGTCCCCCTTTGCTTTCCACTTGCCTGCTGGTGGCTTCCTCTCACCATCCTTGGTTGAATGGTCTCGATCCCCATCCTTGGACTCCCAATCACGATCCTTCCCCTTGGACTGCTTCTTTCGATCCCTATCATACCTACCCTTACCCTTGGGTTTAGAAGACTCGAACTTGTTTAGAGGCTTGAACTCTATCAAGGCCTCGACAGTAGTCATGGCTTTAGCCAAGTCATGAACTCTCCTCCTTTGTAGCTCATGCTTCACCCACGGCTTCAACCCATCCATGAAAGCAAATAAGGCATCCTTCTTACCTAGATCCGAGATCTATAGCATCAGTTTAGAGAATTTCTGGACATACTCCCTTATGTCCCCTTGCTGGCTCAACTTGCGCAACTTTGCCCATGCCTCATCATCGACATACTCTGGGTAAAATTGTTCTCTGAACTCCTTTTGGAACTCTGCCCAGGTTCCAATCTTGGTGCTCCCACGCTTGACATCATCACACCTATGCCTCCACCACAATAAGGCTACATCAGTGAGATACATAGCAGCGGTGCTTACCTTTATTGTCTCGTCTTGCATGTCCATGGCCTAGAAGTACTGCTCCATACCCCAAAGGTAGTTGTCTACTTCCTTAGCCGCCCTAGTCCCCTTGAACTCCTTAGGCTTGGAGACATCCAATCTAAACTTGGACACTCCAGCAAACATGCCATTCCCAATGGCAGCCTTGCAAGCAACGAGCTCACCGGTAAGCTCTTCCATCCGCTGGCGCATGGCCTCCATGCCATCGCACAAGGTCAGCACTTTAACCTCCAAGGCCTTATTCTTCTGGGTGATCATGTCCATGCCTTTGTTGAGAGCAGCTTCCAGCTCACTTTGGATCTCCTCCCTTATGGAGTCTAGCGATGCAATATGAGTATCTACCTCCTCAAGCTTCTCCCCCATGTCACCCATGGTCACTTTCACCTTGGCCAGCCTACCGTCCATGGTAGACCAAACATCTTTAGAACCGGCTTTCTTGCCTCTTCCACTCCCATACTCTTGGGCCTCTGGTTGTTGGCTAGCAATGTCGCTTTGGGATGCCATCTCTTCAATCACGATCTAACCTACACAACATAAACACGTAGAATCGAACTTGCTCTGATACCAACTGTCACGAGCTCTAACCTTAGACTCAGAATTCGTGTGGCCTTAGGCTTGAAATCTCCTCTTTTGTGCCTAAGTCAGCCTAAAACACAAGCGTGCGGGCACTAGAACAATGGGAAAGGCTGATTATGCAAGTTAAAGAGAAATAGGATGAACAAGATAGAATTCTGGAAATGCTCTTGTATTCATTGAAACAGAAGTGTTTGATGGTGTACAAATGAGGGTGGAACAGCCCTCTATTAATAGTTGAGGCTCCAGCTACAACTTAATGGCAATATCCCTAGAATAAAGGTTAAAATCATGGGATTACAATCAATCAGGATGCTAACTCCTGATTTTCAGGGTCAACCAAATCTGCCAGGATGCTCCTGCTAATCCTGCCTGCTTCCAGAAGCTTCCCTTACGTGTCCAGCACCTTGGGCCCTTCTGGATATGGTGCGGGCAGCTTGTATGCTAGGCCTTCATTTCATGGGCTGGCCTGCAAGTCGGGCGGGTGTTTTGAACTCGTTTGCTAGGCCTTACGCGCAGATACCCGCTAGCGTGCCTGGTTTGCGGGCCTTAACTTCTGGCTCACCTGCTGGTGTGCCTGATGTGCTTGGCGTGCCTGCCTAGGGCATGACACTTGAACCCACCTACCACCCGTTCGATCTCCGGCTTACGCATCCTGCCTCTCTGGTCGGCTGAGCGCCAGCACGCCCGTTTCGTGGGTTGACTTATGCATACGGAGTTCATCCCCAGTCTAAGCATATGGAGTTCATTCCCAGTCTAAGATCAGACCAGACCAAGGGTTGTGGCAGTAGGATCGACAGCACACAGGAGGGGCCGAGTCAATCCCCGACTTGTGCATTCTGCCTCTCCGGTCGACTGAGCGCCTGCATGCTCATTTCGTGGGTTGGCTTAGGCATACGGAGTTCATTCCATGTCTAAGCATACGGAGTTCATCCCAGTCTAAGATTTTGAGCCACGGTGCACATACTGGGCTCAGGCATGTGCTGGTGCCACATTTTTTTCTCCCGGGGCACCATCACCGAAGCATCGCCAGAGCATCACCGGAGAGCCTAACCGACGGCATTGGGGGTTCCGATGATTGGGGGGGCCAGGGGGTGTGCACACATGATGTGCGATGGGTGCTGGTACTTATCCCTTATATTGGCCCCCTATCCCTCATCGAACCTCGAGAACTCACACCCCCTTAAGGAGCATTTGAGATTTTATAGGTTTGCTGCCAGTAGCCATTAAAGTGTCTAAAATGGGGACACTTTTTTCAAATGGTCACAAAATCTTCTCAACTTTGAATTTTTAGCTGAATTTTTTTGTGCATGCCAAAAAAAATACAAGGATCACCTCCACCAATTTTGGGGGCCAAACTCTTTCTAAAAAAATTTTAAAAAATCCTGAACCGCAAAAAGTTTTGAAAATCGTGAAAAATAGAAAACGGGTCGTCTTGCCACGAAACTTCACATGAAGGCTTAGGGGTCCATTGTCTGAATTTACAAGTCATAGAAATGGCATTGGTATGGCAAAAATTTGAAGATGTGCTTAAACCCACCTACCACCCGTTCGATCCCCGGCTTGCGCATCTTGCCTCTCTGGTCGGCTGAGCAACCGCATGCTCGTTTCGTGGGTTGACTTAGGCATACAGAGTTCATCCCCAGTTTAAGCATACGGAGTTCATTCTCAGTCTAAGATCGAATCAGACCGAGGGTTGCGGCAGCAGGATCGGCAGCACGTAAGGGGGACCGAGCCAATCCCTAGCTTGCGCATTCTACCTCTCCGGTCGGTTGAGCACCCGCACGCCCGTTTCGTTGGTTGGCTTAGGCATAGGGAGTTCATTCCATGTCTAAGTTTCAATCAGATCGAGGGTTGTGGCAGCGGGCCCGGCAGCATGCAAAGGGCGATCGGGTTGATCCCTGGCTTGAGCATTATGCCTCTTCGGCCAGCTCAGCGCCCGCACGCTCGTTTCATGGGTTGACTTATGCATACGGAGTTCATTCCTAGTCTAAGATCAGACCAGACCGAGGGGTGCAGCAGCAGGATCAACAGCACGTAGGGGGGACTGGGTCGATCCTCGGCTTGTGCATTCTACCTCTCCGATCGACTGAGCGCCCGCACGCTCGTTTTGTGGGTTGGCTTAGCCATACGGAGTTCATTCCATGTCTAAGCATACGGAGTTCATTCCCAGTCTAAGATTTTGAGCCATGGTGCACATGCTAGGCTTGGGCATGTGCTGGTGCCACATTTTTTTCGCCTGGGGTACCATTGCCAGAGCATCGCCAGAGCATCGCCGGAGAGCCTAATCGACGGCATTGGGGGTTCCGACGATTGGGGGGCCGGGGGATCTGCGCACATGATGTTCGATGGGTGCTTGCACTTAGCCCTTATATTGGCCTCCTATCTCTCATCAAACCTCAAGAACTCACACCCCTTTAAAGAGCATTTGAGATTTTATAGGTTTGCTGCCAGTAGCCATTAAAGTGTCTAGAATGGGGACACTTTTTCAAACGGTCACAAAATCTTCTCCACTTCGAGTTTTTAACTGAATATTTTTGTGCATGCCAACAAAAATACAAGGATCACCTCTACCAAATTTGGGGACAAAACTCTTTCTAAAAAAATTTTAAAAAATCTCAAACCGCAAAAATTTTTAAAAATCATGAAAAATAGAAAACGGGTCGTCTTACCATGAAACTTCACATGAAGGCTTAGGGGGCCGTTGCATGAATTTACAAGCCATAAAAATGGCATTAGCATGGCAGAAATATGAAGATGTGCTTGAACCCACCTACCACCCATTTGATCCCCGACTTGCGTATGCTGCCTCTCTGGTCGGCTGAGCACCCGCACGCTCGTTTCGTGGGTTGACTTAGGCATATGGAGTTCATCCCCCGTCTAAGCATACGGAGTTCATTCCCAGTCTAAGATCAGATCGGACCGAGGGTTGCAGCAGCAGGATCGATAGCACGCAAGGGGGATCGAGCCGATCCCCGACTTACGCATTCTGCCTCTCCGGCTGGCTGAGCGCCCGCACGCTCGTTTCATGGGTTGGCTGAGGCATACAGAGTTCATTCCATGTCTAAGCATACGGAGTTCATTCCCAATCTAAGATTGGACTGGATCGAGGGTTGTGCCAGTAGGATCGGCAGCATGCAGGGGGGGACCGGGCAATCTCCGGCTTACGCATTCTGCCTCTCCGGTCGGCTGAGCACGTGCATGCTCGTTTCATGGGTTGGCTTAGGCATACAGAGTTCATTCCATGTCTAAGCCCTAGCAGGATCGAGGGTTGTGGTAGCAGGACCGACAGCGGGATCGACAGCACCCAGAAGGGGATCGAGCTAATCCCCGGCTTGCGTATTATGCCTTTCCGACCAGCTTCTCTGATCGGCTAAGCACCTGCATGCTCGTTTAATGGGTTGACTTAGCCAAACGGAGTTCATCCCCAATCTAAGCATACGGAGTTCATTCCCAATCTAAGATAAGATCGGATCGAGGGTTACGGCAGCAGGATCGACAGCACACAGGGGGGATCGGGCTGATCCTCGCATTGCGCATTCTACCTCTCCGACCGACTAAGCACCCACACGTCCATTTCATGGGTTGGCTTAGGTATAGGGACTTCATTCGATGTCTAAGCCCCAGCTGGACGGCAGCGGGACCGACAGCACATAGAGGGGTAACGGGCTGATCCTCGGCTTGCGCATTATGCCTCTTCGACTGGCTCAGTGCCCACACGCTTGTTTCGTGGGTTGACTTATGCATACGGAATTCATTCCCAGTCTAAGATCAGATCAGACCAAGGGTTGCAGCAGCAGGATCGACAGCACGCAGGGGGACTGGGCCAATCCCCAGCTTACGCATTCTGCCTCTCCGACCAACTGAGCGCCCGCACGCTCGTTTCGTGGGTTGACTTAGGCATACGGAGTTGATCCCCAGTCTAAGCATACGGAGTTCATTCCCAGTCTAAGATTGGATCAGATCAAGGGTTGCGGCAGTAGGATGGGTAGCACACAGGGGGATCGAGTCGATCCTCGGCTTGCGCATCCTTCCTCTCTGATCGACTGAGCGCCCGTACGCCCGTTTCGTGGGTTGGCTTAGGCATAGGGAGTTCATTCCATGTCTAAGCCCTAGCCGGACCGAGGGTTGTGGCAGTGGGATCGACAGCACATAGCAGGATCGACAGCATGCAAAGGGTGATCGGGTCGGTCCCTGACTTCGCATTCTGCCTCTCCGGCCGGTTGAGCGCCCGTACGCTCGTTTCGTGGGTTGGCTTAGGCATACGGAGTTCATTCCATGTCTAAGCATATGGAGTTCAATCCTAGTCTAAGATTTTGAGCCACGGTGCACATGCTGGGCTTCGACATGTACTGGTGCCACATTTTTTTCGCTCGGGGCACCATCGCCAGAGCATCGCTGGGGCATCGCCGGAGAGCCTAACCGACAACATTGGGGTTTTGACGATTGGGGGGGCCGGGGGGTGCACGAACATGATGTGCGATGGGTGCTGGTACTTGGCCTTTATAGTGGCCCACTATCCCTCATCAAACCTTGAGAACTCACACCCCCTTAAAGAGCATTTGAGATTTTATAGGCTTGCTGCCAGTAGCCATTAAAGTGTCTGAAATGAGGACACTTTTTTCAAACAGTTACAAAATCTTCTCCACTTCGAGTTTTTAATTGAATTTTTTTGTGCATGCCAAAAAAAATACAAGGATCACCTCTACCAAATTTGGCGACAAAAATCTTTCTAAAAAAATTTTAAAAAATCCCAAACCACAAAAAGTTTTGAAAATCGTGAAGAATAGAAAACGGGTCGTCTTGCCACGAAACTTCACACGAAGGCTTAGGGGACCATTGTATGAATTTACAAGCCATAAAAATGGCATTGGCATGATAGAAATATGAAGATGTGCTTGAACCCACTTACCACCCGTTCGATCCTCGGCTTGCACATCCTGCCTCTCTGGTCTGTTAAACGCCCGCATGCTCGTTTCATGGGTTGACTTAGGCATACGGAGTTCATCCTCAGTCTAAGCATACAGAGTTCATTCCCAGTCTAAGATCGGATCGGACCAAGGGTTGCGGTAGCAAGATCGGCAGCACGCAGGAAGGATCGAGTCGATCCCCGACTTGCGCATTCTGCCTCTCTAGTCGGTTGAGCACCCGCACGCCTGTTTCGTGGGTTGGCTTAGGCATAGGGAGTTCATTCAATGTCTAAGCCCCAGCTCGATCGAGGGTTGTGGCAGTGGGACTGACAGCACGAAGAGGGGGATCGAGTCGATCCTCGACTTGCAGATTTTACCTCTTCGGGCGGCTCAATGCCCGCACACTCATTTTGTGGGATGAGTTATGTATAGGGAGTTCATTAACAGTCTAAGATCGGACCAGACCGAGGGTTGCGGTAGAAGGATCGACAGCAAGCAGGGGGGATTGGGTCGATCCATGACTTGCGCATTCTGCCTCTTCGGTAAACTGAGCACCTGCACGCTCGTTTTGTGGGTTGGCTTAGGCATATGGAGTTCATTTCATGTCCAAGCATATGGAGTTCATTCCCAATCTAAGATCGGATCGGACCGAGGGTTACGGTAGCAGGACCTGCAGCGGGATTGACAGCATGCAAAGGGGGACCAGACTGATCCCCGGCTTACGCATTATGCCTCTCCGATTGGCTAAGCGCTCGTACGCTCGTTTCGTGGGTGGACTTAGGCATACGGAGTTCATCCCCAATCTAAGCATACGGAGTTCATTCCTAGTCTAAGATCAGGCCGGATCGAGGGTTGCGACAACATGATCGACAACACACAGGGGGGGACCGGGCTAATCCCTGGCTTGCGCATTTTGCCTCTCCGACCGGTTGAGTACCCGCACACCCATTTTGTGGGTTTGCTTAGGCATAGGGAGTTCATTCCATGTCTAAGCCCTAGGCAGACCGAGGATTGTGGCAGCAGGACCGGCAGCATGCAGAGTGGGACTAGGTCAATCCTCGGCTTACACATTATGCCTCTTCGGCCTGCGCAATGCCCGCATGCTCATTTCGTGGGTTGACTTATGCATACGGAGTTCATTCCCAGTCTAAGATCGGACCGGACCGAGGGTTGCAGTAGCAAGATCGACAGCATACAGGGGGGAATCGGGCCGATCATTGGCTTGCGCATTTTGCCTCTCTGAACGGCTGAGTGCCCGCTTGCTCATTTCGTGGGTTGGCTTAGGCATACGGAGTTCATTCCGTGTCTAAGCATACGAAGTTCATACCCAGTCTAAGATTTTGAGCCACGATGCACATGCTGAGCTCGGGCATGTGCTGGTGCCGCATTTTTTTTGCTCGGGGCACCATCGTCGAAGCATCGTCGGACAGCCTAACCAGCGGCATTAGGGGTTCCGACGATTGGGGGGGCCGGGGGGTGTACGCACATGATGTGCGATGGGTGCTGGTACTTGGCCCTTTGATTGGCCCCCTATCCCTCATCAAACCTTGAGAACTCACACCCCCTTCAAGAGCATTTGAGATTTTATAGGTTTGCTGCCAGTAGCCATTAAAGTGTCTGAAATGAGGACACTTTTTTCAAACGGTCAGAAAATCTTCTCCAAAGTTACGACAGCAGGTTCGACAGCATGCAGGGAGGGACCCGATCGGTCCCCGACTTGCGCATTCTGCCTCTCCTACCGGCTGAATGCCCGTACACTCATTTTGTGGGTTGGCTTAGGCATACGGAGTTCATTCCTTGTCTAAGCATATGGAGTTCATTCCCAGTTTCAGATCAGACCAGACCATGGGTTGCGGCAGTAGGATTGGCAGCACGCAAAGGGGACCAAGCCGATCTACCATTCTGCCTCTTAAGCTAACTGAGCACCCATACGCCCGTTTCGTGGGTTGGCTTAGGCATAGGGAGTTCATTCCATATCTAAGCCCCAGCTGGATCGAGGGTTGTGGCAGCAGGACCGACAGCATGTAGAGGGGGATCGGGCCGATCCCTGGTTTTCGCATTATGCCTCTCCGACTGGCTCAACGCCCACACGCTCGTTTCGTGGGTTGACTTAGGCATATGGAGTTCATTCCTAGTCTAAGATCGGATCGGACCGAGGGTTGCGGTAGCAGGTTCGACCGCACACAGGGGGTATCGGGTCGGTCCCTAGCTTACACATTCTACCTCTCCGACTGGCTGAATGCTCGCACGCTCATTTCGTTGGTTGGCATAAGCATACGGAGTTCATTCCTTGTCTAAGCATACGGAGTTCATTCCTAGTCTAAGATCGGACCCGACTGAGGGTTGCAGTAGTAGGACCAACAACAGGATCAGCAGCAAGCAGGGGGAGTCAGTCAATCCCCGACTTAAGCATTTTGCCTTTCCAATTGATTGAGCACCCGCACACTCATTTAGTGGGTTGGCTTAGCCATACGGAGTTCATTCCATGTCTAAGCCCCAGCCGGATCGAGGGTTGTGGCAGCAAGACTGGCAGCGAGATTGGCAGCACGTAGAGGGGGACTGGGCTGATCCCCTGCTGGCGTATTATGCCTCTCTGACTGACCTCTCCGGTAGACTGAGCACCTGCACGCTCGTTCCATGGGTTGACTTAGGCATACAGAGTTCATCCCCAGTCTAATCATACAGAGTTCATTCCCAGTCTAAGATCAGATCAAATCGAAGGGTACAGCAGCAGGATCGACAGCACGCAGGGGGGACCAGGTCGATCATCGGCTTGCGCATTTTGCCACTCTAACCGGTTGAGCACCCGTACGCTCGTTTTATGGGTTGGCTTAGGCATACAGAGTTTATTCCATGTCTAAGCCCCAGCCGGACCAAGGGTTGTGGTAGCAGGACCTGCAACGGGATTGACAGCACGCATAGGGGTATCGAGCTGATCCCCGGCTTGCGCATTATGCCTCTCCAGTCAGTCTTTTCGATCGACTGAGCGTCCGTACGCTCGTTTCATAGGTTGACTTAGGCATACGGAGTTCATCCCCAGTCTAAGCATACATAACTCATTCTCAATCTAAGATCAGATCAGACCGAGAGTTACGGTAGCAGGATCAGCAGCATGCAAAGGGGACCAGGGTGATCCTCGGCTTACTCATTCTGCCTCTCCAGCCGGTTGAGTGCCCGCACGCCCATTTTATGGGTTGCCTTAGGCATAAGGAGTTCATTCCATGTCTAAGCCCCAGCCAGATCGAGGGTTGTGGCAGCGGGATCGACAACACGTAGAGGGGGACCGAGCCGATCCCCGGGTTGCGCATTATGCCTCTTCGACCGGCTCAGTGCCTGCACACTAGTTTCGTGGGTTAACTCATGCATACGGAGTTCATTCCCAGTCTAAGATTGGACCGGACTAAGGGTTGCGATAGCAAGATCGACAATACGTAGGGGGGGATCGGGCCATTCCCCAGCTTGCGCATTCTGCCTCTCCGGTCGGTTGAGCACCCGTACGCTCGTTTCGTGGGTTCACTTAGGCATACGGAGTTCATTCCCAGTCTAAGATTTTGAGCCACGGTGCACATGCTGGGCTCGGGCATGTGCTGGTGCCGCATTTTTTTTTCCCGGGGCACCATCGCCAGAGCATCGCCAAAGAGCCTGACCGACGGCATTGGGGGTTTCGACGATTCGGGGGGCCGGGGTGTGTGCGCACATGATGTGGGATGGGTGCTAGTACTTGGCCCTTATATTGGCAACCTATCCCTCATCAAACCTCAAGAACTCACACCCCCTTAAAAAGCATTTGAGATTTTATAGGTTTGCTGCCAGTAGCCATTAGAGTGTCTGAAATGGGGACACTTTTTTCAAACGGTCACAAAATCTTCTCCACTTCGAGTTTTTAGCTGAATGTTTTTGTGCTTGCCAAAAGAAATACAAGGATCCTCTCTACCAAATTTAGGGACGAAATTCTTTCTAAAAAAATTTTAAAAAATCCCGAACTGTAAAAAGTTTTGAAAATCATGAAAAATAGAAAATGGGTCATCTTGCCACGAAACTTCACATGAAGGCTTAGGAGACCATTGTATGAATTTACAAGCCATAAAAATGGCATTGGCATGATAGAAATATGAAGATGTGCTTGAACCCACCTACCACCCGTTCGATCCTCGGCTTACGCACCCTGCCTCTCTGGTCGACTGAGTGCCTGCACGCTCATTTTATGGGTTGACTTAGGCATACAGAGTTCATCCCCAATCTAAGCATACGGAGTTCATTCACAGTCTAAGATCGAACCGGACCGAGAGTTACGACAATAAGATTAGCAGCATGTAGAGGGGATCGAGCCTATCCCCGGCTTATGCATTCTGCCTCTCTGATCGACTGAGCACCCGCACGCCTGTTTCATGGGTTGGCTTAGACATAGGGAGTTCATTCCATGTCTAAGCCCCAGTCGGACCATGGGTTGTGGCAGCGAGACTGACAGCATGCAGAGAGGGACCAGGCTGATCCCTGACTTGTGCATTATGCCACTCCGGCTGGCTCAGCGTCTGCACGCTCGTTTCATGGGTTGACTTAGGCATATGGAGTACATTCCCAGTCTAAGATCAGAATGGATCGAGGGTTGCGATAGCAGGATCGACAGCACATAAGGGGGATCGGGCTGATCCCCGGCTTGTGCATTCTACCTCTCCGGTCAGCTGAGTGCCAGCACATTCGTTTCGTGGGTTGGCTTAGGCATGCGGAGTTCATTCCATGTCTAAGCATACGAAGTTCATTCCCAGTCTAAGAGCAGACCAGACTGAGGGTTGCGGCAGCAGGATCGACAGCACGTAGGGGGGACCGGGCCGATCCCAAGATTGCACATTCTGCCTCTCCGACTGGTTGAGCACCCCCACGCTCATTTCCTGGGTTGACTTAGGCATGCGGAGTTCATCCCCAGTCAAAGCATACGGAGTCCATTCCCAGTCTAAGATTAGACCAGATCGAGGGTTGCGGCAGCAGGATCGGTAGCACGCAGGGGGGATCGAGCTGATCCCCAGCTTGCGTTTCTTCCTCATCGATCGGCTGAGTGCCCACACGTCCGCTTCATGGGTTGGCTTAGGCATAGGGAGTTCATTCCATGTCTAAGCCCCAGCTGGATCGAGGGTTCTAGCAGCGGGACTGATAGCATGCATAGGGGGATCGGGGCGATCCCCGGCTTGCGCATTATGCCTCTTCGGCCTGTTCAGTGCCCGTACGCTCATTTCGTGGGTTGACTTATGCATACAAAGTTCATTCCCAGTCTAAGATCAGATTGGACCGAGGGTTACAGTAGCAGGATCGACAGCATGCAGGTGGGGACCTGGTCGATCCCCGCCTTGCGCATTCTACCTTTTTGGCTGGATGAGGGCCCGCACACTCCTTTCGTGTGTTGGCTTAGGCATATGGAGTTCATTCCATGTCTAAGCATACGGAGTTCATTCCCAGTCTAAGATTTTGAGCCACGGTGCACATGCTAGGCTCGGGCATGTGCAGGTGACGCATTTTTTTCACTTGGGGCACCATCGTCGGAGCATCGTCGAAGAGCCTAACCGGTGACATTGGGGGTTCCGACGATTGGGGGGGCCAGAGGGTGTGCGCACATGATGTGCGATAGGTGCTGGTATTTGGCCCATATATTGGCCCCCTATCCCTCATCAAACCTCGAGAACTCACACCCCTTAAAGAGCATTTGAGATTTTATAGGTTTGCTGCCAGTAGCCATTAAAGTGTTTGAAATGGGGACACTTTTTTCAAACGGTCACAAAATCTTCTCCACTTCGAGTTTTTCACTTAATGTTTTTATGCATGCCAACCAAAATACAAGGATCACCTGTACCAAATTTGGGGACAAAACTGTTTCTAAAAAAATTTAAAAAAAATCCTAAACTGCAAAAAGTTTCAAAAATCGTGAAAAATAGAGAACGGGTCATCTTGCCACGAAACTTCACATGAAGGCTTAGGGGACCATTGTATGAATTTACAAGCCATAAAAATAACATTGGCTTGGCAGAAATATGAAGATGTGCTTGAACCCACCTACCACTCGTTCGATCCCTGGCTTAGGCATCTTGCCTCTCTGGTCGGTTGAGCATCCGTACCTTCATTTCGTGGGTTGACTTAGGCATACGGAGTTCGTCCCCAGTCTAAGCATATGGAGTTCATTCCCAGTCTAAGATCAGACCAGATCGAGGGTTACGGTAGTAGGATCGGTAGCATGTAAGAGGGACCGGGTCGATCCCCGGCTTACGTATTTTACCTCTCCAACCAGTTGAGCGCCCGCATGCCCGTTTCATGGGTTGGCTTAAGCATAGGGAGTTCATTCCATGTCTAAGCCCCAGCCAAACAGAGGGTTGTGGTTATGGGATCAGCAGCACGCAGAGGGGAACCAGGTCGATCCCCGGCTTACACATTATGCCTCTCCAGTAGGGTCAGCGCCTGCTCGCTCCTTTCGTGGGTTGACTTAGGCATATGGAGTTCATTCCCAGTCTATGATCAGACCAAACTGAGGGTTGTGGCTGCAGGATCGACAACACGTAGAAGGGGACCAAGTCGATCCCCGGCTTATGCATTCTGCCTTTTCGGCCGACTGAATGCCCGCAAGCTCGTTCCGTGGGTTGACTTAGGCATACGGAGTTCATCCCAGTCTAAGCATACAAAGTTCATTCCTAGTCTAAGATCAGACCAAATCGAGGGTTACGGTAGCAAGATCGGTAGCACGCAGGAGGGACCGGGCCATTCCCTGACTTGCGCATTTTGCCTCTTCGGTCAGCTGAGCGTCCGTACGCACGATTCTTGGGTTGGCTTAGGCATAGGGAGTTCATTCCATGTCTCAGCCCTAGTCGGACCGAGGGTTGTGGCAACGGGACCGGCAGCACGTAGAGGGAGACCGGGCTAAACCTCAGCTTGTGCATTATTCCTCTTCGACCAGCTCAGTGCCGACACGCTCGTTTCATGGGTTGACTTATGCATACAAAGTTCATTCCCAGTCTAAGATCAGACTAGACCGAGTGTTACGGTAGCAGGATCGACAGGGGGGACTGAACCGATCCTCAGTATGCGCATTCTACCTCTCCGATCGACTGAGCACCCGCACGCTCATTTCGTGAGTTGGCTTAGGCATACGAAGTTCATTCCATGTCTAAGCCCCAGCCAGATTGAGAGTTGTGGCAGCAGGATCGATAATGGGATAAGCAGCACGTAGAGGTCGATCGGGCTGATCCTCGACCTACGCATTATGCCTTTTCGATCGGCCTCTCCGACCGGCTGAGTGCCCGTACACTCGTTTCGTGGGTTGACTTAGGCATACAGAGTTCATCCCCAGTCTAAGCATACGAAGTTCATTCCCAGTCTAAATCGAACTGGACCGACGGTTAAGGTAGCAGGATCGGTAGCACGCAGAGGGGACTGGGTCGATCCCTGGCCTATGTATTCTGCCTCTTCGGCCGGCTAAGCGCCCGTACGCCCATTTCGTGGGTTGGCTTAGGCATAGGGAGTTCATTCCACGTCTAAGCCCCAGTCAGACCGAGGGTTGTGGGAGCGAGATCGGCAGCACGTACAGGGGGACCAGGCTGATCTTCAGCTTGCGCATTATGCCTCTTCGGTCGGCTCAGTGCCCACATGCTCGTTTTATGGGTTAGCTTATGCATACGTAGTTCATTCCCAGTCTAAGATCGGACCAAATTGATGGTTGTAGCAGCAGGATCGACAGCACGTAGGGGGGATCGATAGCACACAAAGGGGGACCAGGCCGATCTCCGGCTTGCGCATTATGCCTCTTCGGCCTGCTCAATGCCCACACGCTTATTTCATGGGTTGAATTAGGCATACGGAGTTCATTCCTAGTCTAAGATCAGATTGGACCGAGGGTTGTGGCAGCAGCATCGAAGACGTAGGGGGGACTGAGCCGAGCCCCAGCTTGCGCATTCTGCCTCCCCGATCGGCTGAGCGCCCGCACGCTTATTTTGTGGGTTGGCTTAGGCATACAGAGTTCATTCCATGTCTAAGCTTATGGATTCATTCCCAGTCTAAAATCGAACTGGACCGAGGGTTACGGTAGCAAGACCAACAGCAAGATCGGCAGCACACAAGGGGCGACCAGGTTGATCCTCAGCTTTCGCATTCTGCCTCTCTGATCGGCTGAGCGGTCGCAAACTCATTTCGTGGGTTAGCTTAGGCATACAGAGTTCATTCCATGTCTAAGCCCCAGTCGGATCGAGGGTTGTGGTAGCAGGACAGACAGAGGGATCGACAGCATGCAGAAGAGGACCGAGCTGTTCCTCAGCATGCGCATTATGCCTCTCCGACCGGTTGAGTGCCCGCACGCTCATTTCATGGGTTGACTTAAGCATACGGAGTTCATCCCCAGTCTAAGCATACAGAGTTCATTCCCAGTCTAAGATCATGCCCAGGCATACGGAGTTCATTCCATGTCTAAGCATATGGAGTTCATTCCCAGTCTAAGAGTTTGAGCCACGGTGCACATGCTGGGCTCAAGCATGTGCTGGTACCACATTTTTTTCGCTCAGGGCTCAGCCACGGTGCACATGCTGGAGAGCCTAACCGGTGGGACTGGAGGTTTCGACGATTGGGGTGGCCGGGGGGTGTGCGCACATGATGTACGATGGGTGCTAGTACTTGGCCTTTATATTGGCACCCTATCCCTCATCAAACCTCAAGAACTCACACCCCCTTAAAGAGCATTTGAGATTATATAGGTTTGCTGCCAGTAGCCATTAAAGTGTATGGAATGGGGACACTTTTTCAAATGGTCACAAAATCTTCTCCACTTCGAGTTTTTAGCTGAATTTTTTTGTGCATGCCAACAAAAATACAAAGATCACCTCTACCAAATTTGGGGACAAAACACTTTCTAAAAATAGTTTAAAAAATCCCGAACAGCAAAAGGTTTCAAAAATTATGAAAAATAGAAAATGGGTCATCTTACCATGAAACTTCACATGAAGGCTTAGGCGACCATTGTATGAATTTACAAGCCATAAAAAAGGCATTGGCACAATAGAAATATGAAGATGTGCTTGAACCCACCTACCACCCGTTCGATCCCCGGCTTGCGCATCCTGCCTCTCTGGTCGGCTGAGTGCCCGCATGCTCGTTTCGTTTGTTGACTTAGGCATACGGAGTTCATCCCCAGTCTAAGCATACAGAGTTCATTCGCAGTCTAAGATCAGACCGGACCGAGGGTTGCGGTAGCAGGATCGACAGCACGTAAGAGGGATCGAGTCGATCCCCGACTTGCTCATTCTACCTCTCCGGTCGGCTGAGCACCCGTACACTCGTTTCATGGGGTGGCTTAGGCATAGGGAGTTCATTCCATGTCTAAGCCCTAGCCGGAGTGAGGGTTGTGGTAGCAGGATCGACGGCATGCAGAGGGGGATCGAGCTTATGCCTGGCTTACGCATTATGCCTCTCCGACTGGCTCAGCACCCGCACGCTCGTTTCATGGGTTGGCTTAGGCATACGGAGTTCATTCTATGTTTAAGCCCAAGTTAGACCGAGGGTTGTGGCAGTAGGACCGGCAGCGGGATCTGCAGCACGCAGAGAGGGACCGGGCTGATCCTCGACTGCGCATTATGCCTCTTCGAGTGGCCTCTCCGGTCGACTGAGCACCCGTACACTCATTTCATGGGTTAACTTAGGCATACGGAGTTCATCCCCAGTCTAAGCATACGGAGTTCATTCCCTATCTAAGATCGGACTGGATTGAGGGTTGTGACAGCAGGATTGGTAGTATGCAGGGGGGATTGGGCCGATCCCTGGCTTACGCATTCTGCCTCTCCAGTCGGCTGAGCACCCGCACGCCTGTTTCATGGTTTGGCTTAGCCATAGGGAGTTAATTCCATGTCTAAGCCCTAGCCGGACCGAGGGTTGTGGTAGCAGGACCGATAGCATGCAGAGGGGGACCGAGCTAATCCTTGGCTTGCGCATTATGCCACTTCGGCTAGCTCAACGCCCATACGCTCGTTTCGTGGGTTGGCTTAGGCATATGGAGTTCATTCTAAGTGTAAGATCAGTCGAACTGAGGGTTGCAGTAGCAAGATCGACAGCATGCAGGGGGACCAGGTTGATCCTCAGCTTGCGCATTCTGCCTGTCCAGCCGACTGAGCGCCCGCACGCTCGTTTCGTGGGTTGGCTTAGGCATATGGAGTTCATTCCATGTCTAAGCATATGGAGTCCATTCAAAGTCTAAGATTTTGAGCCACAGTGCACATGCTGGGCTCGGGCATGTGCTGGTGTTGCATTTTTTTGCCCGAGGCACCATCGCCTGAGCATCGTCAGAGAGCCTAACCGGCGGCATTAGGGGGTCCGGTGATTAGGGGCCAGGGGGTGTGCGCACATGATGTGCAATGGGTACTGGTACTTAGCCCTTATATTGGCCCCCTATCCTTCATCAAACCTCGAGAACTCACACCCCCTTAAAGAACATTTGAGATTTTATTGGTTTACTGCCAGTAGCCATTAAAGTGTCTAAAATGGGGACACTTTTTTCAAACGGTAACAAAATCTTCTCCACTTCGAGTTTTTAGCTGAATTTTTTTGTGCATGCCAACAAAAATACAAGGATCACCTCTACCAAATTTAGGGACAAAAATCTTTCTAAAAAAAGTTTAAAAAATCCTGAACCGTAAAAGTTTTGAAATCGTGAAAAATATAAAACGGGTCGTCTTGCCACGAAACTTCACATGAAGGCTTAGGGGACCATTGTATGAATTTACAAGCCATAAAAATGGCATTGGAACGATAGAAATATGAAGATGTGCTTGAACCAACCTACCAGCCGTTCGATCCCTGGCTTGCGCATTCTGCCTTTCTGGTAGGCTGAGCGCCCGTACGTTCGTTTTATGGGTTGACTTAGGCATACAGAGTTCATCCCCAGTCTAAGCATACAGAGTTCATTCCTAGTCTAAGATCAGATCGGACTGAGGGTTGGGCAGCAGGATCGACAACACACAGGGGGGATCAAGTCGATCCCCGGCTTACGCATCTGCCTCTCCAACTGACTGAGTGCTCGCACACTCGTTTCATGGGATGGCTTAGGCATATGGAGTTTATTCCATGTCTAAACCCCAGCCGAATTGAGGGTTGTGGCAGTAGGACCGACAGCGGGATCGACAGCACGCAAAGGGGGACTGAGCTGATCCCTGGCTTGCGCATTATGCCTCTCCAGTCGACTAAGCACTAGCACGCTCGTTTCGTGGGTTGGCTTAGGCATATAGAGTTCATTGCATGTCTAAGCCCCAGCTGGACCGAGGGTTGTGGCAGCAAGATCGACAGTGGGATCGACTAATCCCCGGCTTGCGTATTATGCCTCTTCGATTGGCCTCTCCGATCGGCTGAGCACCCGTACGCTCGTTTCATGGGTTGACTTAGGCATACGGAGTTCATCCCCAGTCTAAGCATACGGAGTTCATTCCCAGTCTAAGATTGGATCGGATCGAGGCTTGCGATAGCAGGATCGGCAGCACGCAGGGGGGATCGAGCCGATCCCCGGCTTGCGCATTCTACCTCTCCGGCCGGCTGAGCACTAGCACGCTCGTTTCATGGGTCGGCTTAGGCATACGGAGTTCATTCCATGTCAAAGCCCTAGCTGGATCGAGGGTTGTGGCAGCAGGACCGACAGCGAGGTCGACTGATCCCTGGCTTGCGCATTATGCCTCTCCGACCGACCTCTTCGATCGGTTGAGCACCTGTACGCTCGTTTCATGGGTTGACTTAGGCATACAGAGTTCATCCCAGTCTAAGCATACGGAGTTCATTCCCAGTCTAAGATCGGATCGGATCGAGGCTTATGGCAGTACGATCAGCAGCACGTAGGGGGACCAGGCCGATCCTCGGCTTTCGCATTCTGCCTCTCCGACCGGCTGAGCACCCGCACGTCCGTTTCATGGGTTGGCTTAGGCATAGGGAGTCAATTCATGTCTAAGCCCCAACCGGACCGAGGGTTGTGGCAGCAGGACCGACAGCACGTAGAGGGGGACCGGGCCGATCCCTGGCTTGCGCATTCTGCCTCTCCGACCGGCTGAGCGCCTGCATGCCCATTTCGTGGTTTGGCTTAGGCATAGGGAGTTCATTCCATGTCTAAGCCCCAACCAGATCGAGGGCTATGGCAGCGGGACCGATAGCACTTAGAGGGGGACCGGGCCGATCCTCGGCTCGCGCATTATGCCTCTCCAGTCGGCTCAGCACCCGTACGCTCATTTCGTGGGTTGACTTAGGCATACGGAGTTCATTCCCAGTCTAACATCAGACCGGATCAAGGGTTGCAGCAGCAGGATCGGTAGCACGCAGGGGGATCAGGTCAATCCCCGGCTTACGCATTCTACCTCTCCGACCGACTGAGCACCCGCACGCCCGTTTCATGGGTTGGCTTAGGCATAGGGAGTTCATTCCATGTCTAAGCCCTAGTCGGAACGAGGGTTGTGGCAGCGAGACCGACAGCACGTAGAGGGGGACTGGGCCGATCCCTGACTTGCGCATTATGCCTCTCTGATCGACTTAGCGCCCGTACGCTCATTTCGTGGGTTGACTTAGGCATACAGAGTTCATTCCCAGTCTAAGATCAGACCGGACTGAGGGTTACGACAGTAGGATCGACAGCACGCAGGGGGGACCGGGTCAATCCCCGGCTTGCGCATTCTGCCTCTTCGGCCTGTTGAGCGCCTGCACTCTCATTTCATGGGTTGGCTTAGGCATACGCAGTTCATTCCATGTATAAGCATACAGAGTTCATTCCCAGCCTAAGATCAGACCGGATCGAGGGTTGCGGTAGCAAGATCGGTAGCACCCAGGGGGGAACGGGTCGATCCTTGGCTTGCGCATTCTGCCTCTCCGGCCGGCTGAGGGCCCATACGCTTGTTTCATGGGTTGGCTTAGGCATACGAAGTTCATTCCATGTCTAAGCCCCAACCGGATCGAGGGTTATCGCAGCAGGACCGAAAGCACGCAGAAGGGGACCAAGCTGATACTCGGCTTGCGCATTATGCCTCTCCGACTGGCTTCTCCAGTCGGCTGAGCGCCCGCACGCTCATTTCGTGGGTTGACTTAGGCATACGGAGTTCAACCCTAGTCTAAGCATACGAAGTTCATTCCCGGTCTAAGATCAGACCAGATCGCGGGTTGCAGCAGCAAGATCGATAGCATGCAGGGGGGATCGGGTCGATCCTCGGCTTGCGCATTCTGCCTCTCCGACCGGCTGAGTGCCCGCACGCCTGTTTCATGGGTTGGCTTAGGCATAGGGAGTTTATTCCATGTCTAAGCCCCAGCTAGATCGAGGGTTGTGGTAGCGGGACCGGCAGCATGCAGAGGGGGACCGGGTCGATCCCTGGCTTGCGCATTATGCCTCTTCGGTCGGTTCAGCGCCCGTACGCTCATTTCATGGGTTGACTTATGCATACGGAGTTCATTCTCGATCAAAGATCAGATCGGACTGAGGGTTACGATAGCAGGATCGATAGCACATAGGGGAGGCTGGGCCGATCCCCGGCTTGCGCATTCTGCCTCTCTGGTCGGCTGAGTGCCCGCACACTCGGTTCATGGGTTGGCTTAGGCATATGGAGTTCAGTCCATGTCTAAGCATACGGAGTTCATTCCCAGTCTAAGATTTTGAGTGATGGTGCACATGCTGGGCTCAGGCATGTGCAGGTGCCGCATTTTTTTCGCCCAGGGCACCATCGTCGGAGAGCCTAACCGGCGGCATTGGGGGTTTCGGTGATTGGGGGGCCGGGGTGTATGCACACATGATGTACGATGGGTGCTGGTACTTGGCCCTTATATTGGCCCCCTATCCCTCATCAAACCTCGAGAACTCACACCCCCTTAAAGAGCATTTGAGATTTTTTAGGTTTGCTGCCGGTAGCCATTAAAGTGTCTGAAATGGGGACACTTTTTTCAAACGATCTCAAAATCTTCTCCACTTCGAGTTTTTAGCTGAATTGTTTTGTGCATGCCAACAAAAATACAAGGATCACCTCTACCAAATTTGGGGAGAAAACTCTTTCTAAAAAAATTTAAAAAAATCCTGAACTGTAAAAAGTTTCAAAAATCATGAAAAATAGAAAACGGGTCGTCTTGCCACGAAACTTCACATGAAGGCTTAGGGGACCATTGTATGAATTTAAAAGCCATAAAAATGGCATTCACATGACAGAAATATGAAGATGTGCTTGAACCCACCTACCACTCGTTCGATCCTTGGCTTGCGCATCCTGCCTCTCTGGTCCGCGGAGCGTCCACACGCTCATTTTGTGGGTTGACTTAGGTATACAGAGTTCATCCCTAGTGTAAGCATATGGAGTTCATTCCCAGTCTAAGATCGAACCGTACTGAGGGTTACGACAGTAGGATCGGTAGGACGCAAGGGGGATCGGGCCGATCCCCAGCTTGCGCATTTTGCCTCTCTGACCGGCTGAGCGCCCGTATGCCCGTTTCATGGGTTGTCTTAGACATAGGGAGTTCATTCCATGTCTAAGCCCCAATCAGACCGAGGGTTGTGGCAGCGGGATCGACAACATGTAGAGGGGGACCAGACCGATCCCTGACTTGCACATTATGCCTCTCCGGTTGGCTCAGCACCCGAATGCTCGTTTCATGGGTTGACTTAGGCATACGGAGTTCATTCCTAGTCTAATATTGGAATGGATTGAGTGTTGCAGCAGCAAGATCAACAGCACGCAAGGGGGACCGGGCTGATCCCCGACTTGCGCATTTTGCCTCTCCGGTCGGCTGAGCGCCCGCACGTTCGTTTCGTGGGTTGGCTTAAGCATGCGGAGTTCATTCCATGTCTAAGCATACAGAGTTCATTCCCAGTCTATGATCAGACCGGACCGAGGGTTGCGGTAGCAGGATTAATAGCATGTAGGGGGGCCAAGCCGATCCCGGGCTTACGCATTCTGCCTCTCCTGCCAGCTAAGCACCCGCACGCTCATTCTGTGGGTTGACTTAGGCATGCGAAGTTCATCCCCAGTCTAAGCATACGGAGTTCATTCCCAGTTTAAGATTGAACTGGACTGAGGGTTGCAACAGCAGGATCGATAGCCCGCAGGGGGGACCGGGCCAATCCCCAGCTTGCGCATTCTTCCTCTCCGGCCGGCTGAGTGCCCGCACGCCCGTTTCGTGGGTTGGCTTAGGCATAGGGAGTTCATTCCATATCTAAGCCCCAGTCGGACTGAGGGTTGTGGTAGCGGGACCGACAGCATGCAGAGGGGGACCAGGCCGATCCCTGACTTGCGTATTATGCCTCTTCGGCCTGCTAAATGCCCGTACGCTCGTTTCATGGGTTGACTTATGCATAGGAGTTCATTCCTAGTCTAAGATCGGATCGGACTGAGGGTTGTGGCAGCAGGATCGACAACATACAGGTGGGGACCGGGCTGATCCCCGGCTTGCGCATTCTACCTCTCTGGCCGACTGAGCGCCCACACGCTCCTTTCTTGTCTTGGCTTAGGCATACGGAGTTCATTCCATGTCTAAGCATAAGAAGTTCATTCCCAGTCTAAGATTTTGAGCCACGGTGCACATGCTACACTCGGGCATATGCAGGTGTCGCATTTTTTTCGCTCGGGGCACCATCGTCGGAGCATCGCCAGAGAGCCTAACCGCAGGCATTGGGGGTTTCGATGATTAGGGGGGCCAGGGGGTGTGCGGACATGATGTGTGATAGGTGCTGGTACTTGGCCCATATATTGGCCCCCTATCCCTCATCAAACCTCGAGAACTCACACCCCTTAAAGAGCATTTGAGATTTTATAGGCTTGTTGCCAGTAGCCATTAAAGTGTCTGAAATGGGGACACTTTTTTCAAACGGTCACAAAATCTTCTCCGCTTCGAGTTTTTAGCTTAATTTTTTTATGCATGCAAAAAAAAATTCAAGGATCACCTCTACCAAATTTGGGGACAAAACACTTTCTAAAAGAATTTTAAAAAAATCCCAAACCGCAAAAAGTTTCAAAAATCATGAAAAATAGAAAACGGGTCGTCTTGCCACGAAACTTCACATGAAGGCTTAGGGGACCATTTTATGAATTTACAAGCCATAAAAATAGCATTGGCTTGGCAGAAATATGAAGATGTGCTTAAACCCACCTACCACCCGTTCGATCCCCGGCTTGCGCATCCTGCCTCTCTGGTCGGTTGAGCGCCCGCCCCCTCATTTCGTGGGTTGACTTAGGCATACAGAGTTCATCCCCAATCTAAGCTTACGGAGTTCATTGCTAGTCTAAGATTGGACTGGATCGAGGGTTACGGTAGCAGGATCGGTAGCACGTAAGGGGGATCGGGCCGATCCTCAGCTTACGTATTCTACCTCTTCGGTCGGTTGAGCACCCGCACACACATTTCATGGGTTGGCGTAGGCATAGGGAGTTCATTCCATGTCTAAGCCCCAGCTGGACCGAGGGTTGTGGCAGTGCGATCGGCAGGACGTATAGGGGGACTGGGTCGATCCCCGGCTTGCACATTTTGCCTCTCCGGTCGGGTCAGCGCCTGCTCACTCGTTTCGTGGGTTGAGTGAGGCATATGGAGTTCATTCCCAGTCTATGATCGGACCGGACCAAGGGTTGTGGCTGTAGGATCGACAGCATGTAGGGGGGATCGGGTTGATCCCCAGCTTACACATTCTGCCTTTCCGATCGACTGAGCGCCCGCACGCTCATTTCGTGGGTTGACTTAGGCATACAGAGTTCATCCCTAGTCTAAGCATACAGAGTTCATTCCCAGTCTAAGATCGGATCGTTTCGAGGGTTGTGATAGCAGGATCGGCAGCACGCAGAGGGGACCAGGCCATTCCCCGGCTTACGCATTTTGCCTCTCTGACCGGCTGAGCACCCGCGCACACGATTCATGGGTTAGCTTAGGCATAGGGAGTTCATTCCATCTCTCAGCCCTAGCCGGACCGAGGGTTGTGGCAAGGGGACCGGTAGCACGTGAGGGAGATCGAAATGATCCTCAGCTTGCGCATTATTCCTCTTCGGTTGGCTCAGCGTCGGCACGCTCGTTTCATGGGTTGACTTATGCATACGGAGTTCATTCCCTGTCTAAGATCAAACCAGACCGAGGGTTGTAGTAGCAGGATCGATAGGGGGGACTGAGCCGGTCCCCGGCATGCGCATTTTGCCTCTCCGGCTGGCTGAGCGCCCATACGCTCGTTTCGTGAGTTGGCTTAGGCATACAGAGTTCATTCCATGTCTAAGCCCCAGCCGGACTGAGGGTTGTGGCAACAGGACTAGTAGTGGGATAAGCAGCATGCAGAGGTGGACCGGGCTAATCCCCGGCCTACGCATTATGCCTTTTCAGTCGGCCTCTCCGATCGACTGAGCGCCCACATGCTCGTTTCGTGGGTTGACTTAGGCATATGGAGTTCATCCTCAGTCTAAGCATACAGAGTTCATTTCTAGTCTAAGATCAAACTGGACCAAGGGCTACGACAGCAGGATCGATAGCACGTAAGGGGGACTGGGCTGATCCCTGGCTTGTGTGTTTTGCCTCTCCGGCCGGTTGAGTGCCCGTACACCCATTTCATGGGTTGGCTTAGGCATAAGGAGTTCATTCCACGTCTAAGCCCCAACCAGACTGAGGGTTGTGGGAGCGGGACCGAGAGCACGTAAAGGGGGACCGGGTTGATCCCTGGCTTGCGCATTATGCCTTTTCGGCCGGCTCAGTGCCCGCACGCTCATTTCGTGGGTTGACTTATGCATACGTAGTTCATTCCCAGTCTAAGATCAGACCAGACCGATGGTTGTGACAACAGGATTGACAGCATGTAGGGGGGATCGACAGCATGCAGAGGGGGACTGGGTCGATCCCCAGCTTACGCATTATGCCTCTCCGGCCTACTCAATGCCCGCACGCTCATTTCATGGGTTGACTTAAGCATACGGAGTTCATTCACAGTCTAAGATCAGATCGAACCGAGGGTTACGGCAGCAGGATCGACAACACGCAGGGGGGACTGAGCCGATCCCCAGCTCGCGCATTCTGCCTCCCCGATCGACAGAGCACCCACACGCTTGTTTTATGGGTTGGCTTAGGCATACAGAGTTCATTCCATGTCTAAGCTTATGGATTCATTCCCAGTCTAAGATTGGACTAGACCGAGCGTTGCAGTAGCAAGGCCAACAGCAGAATTGACAGCACACAAGGGCGACTGGGTTGATCCTCGGCTTTCGCATTCTGCCTCTTCGATCGGCTGAGCGCCCGCACGCTCGTTTCGTGGGTTGGCTTAGGCATCCGAAGTTCATTCCATGCCTAAGCCCCAGTCGGATCGAGGGTTGTGGTAGCAGGATCGACAGTGGGATTGGCAGCATGCAGAGGAGGACCGGGCTGATCCCTGGCTTGCGCATTATGCCTCTCTGATCGACTGAGTGCCCGCACGCTCGTTTCGTGGGTTGACCTAAGCATACGGAGTTCATCGCTAGTCTAAGCATATAGAGTTCATTCCCAGTCTAAGATCGAACTAGACTGAAGGTTGCGGCAGCATGATCAGCAGTACGCAGGGGGGACCAGGTCGATCCTCGGCATGCACATTTTGCCTCCCCGGCCGATTGAGCGCCTGCACGCTTGTTTCGTGGGTTGGCTTAGGCATAGGGAGTTCATTCCATGTCTAAGCCCTAGCTGGACCGAGGGTTGTGACAGCGGGACCGGCAGCACGCAGAGGGGGACCGGGCCAATCCTCGGCTTACACATTATGCCTCTTCGGCCTGCTCAGTGCTCTCAGGCTCATTTCGTGGGTTGACTTATGCATACGGAGTTCATTCCCAGTCTAAGATTGGATCGGACCGAAGGTTGTGGCAGCAAGATCGACAGCACTCAGGGGGGGACCGGGCCGATCCCTGGCTTGCGCATTCTGTCCCTCCGGCCTGCTGAACGCCCACACGCTCGTTTCATGGGTTGGCTTAGGCATACGGAGTTCATTCCATGTCTAAGCATACGGAGTTCATTCCATGTCTAAGCATACGGGGTTCATTCCTAGTCTAAGAGTTTGAGCCACGGTGCACATGCTGGGCTCGGGCATGTGTTGGTACCGCATTGTTTTCACCCGGGGCACCATCATCGGAGCATCGTCAGAGAGCCTAACCGGTGGCACTGGGGTTCCGACGATTGGGGGGCCGGGGGGATGTGCCCAAATGATGTACGGTGGGTGCTGGTACTTGGCCTTTATATTGGCACCCTATCCCTCATCAAACCTCAAGAACTCACACCCCCTTAAAGAACATTTGAGATTTTATAGGTTTGCTGCCAGTAGCCATTAAAGTGTCTGAATTGGGGACACTTTTTTCAAACGATCACAAAATCTTCTCCACTTCGAGTTTTTAGCCAAATTGTTTTATGCATGCCAAAAAAAATACAAGGATCACCTCTACCAAATTTGGGGACAAAACACTTTCTAAAAGAATTTTAAAAAATCTTGAACAGCAAAAAGTTTCAAAAATTATGAAAAATAGAAAATAGGTCATCTTGCCACGAAACTTCACATGAAGGCTTAGGCGACCATTGTATGAATTTACAAGCCATAAAAATGGCATTGGCACAGCAGAAATATGAAGATGTGCTTGAACCCACCTACCACCCGTTTGATCCCCGGCTTGCGCATCCTGCCTCTCTGGTCGACTGAGTGCCCGCACGCTCGTTTCGTTTGTTGGCTTAGGCATATGGAGTTCATCCCCAGTCTAAGCATACGGAGTTCATTCCCGGTCTAAGATTGGACCGGATCGAGGGTTGTGGCAGCAGGATCGACAGCATGCAGGGGGGATCGGGCCGATCCCTGGCTTGCACATTCTACCTCTCCAACCGGCTGAGCGCCCGCACACCCGTTTCGTGGGTTGGCTTAGGCATAGGGAGTTCATTCCATGTCTAAGCCCTAGCCGGATCGAGGGTTGTGGTAGCAGGATCGACAGCACGCAGAAGGGGACCGGGCCAATGCCCGGCTTGCGCATTATGCCTCCCTGACCGGCTCAGCGCCCGCACGCTCGTTTCATGGGTTGGCTTAGGCATACGGAGTTCATTCCATGTCTAAGCCCCTATCGGACCGAGGGTTGTGGTAGCAAGACCGGCAGCGGGATCGACAGCACACAGAGGGGGACCAGGTTGATCCCCGGCTGTGCATTACGCCTCTCCGGGTGGCCTCTCTGGTCGACTGAGTGCCCGTGCACTCGTTTCATGGGTTGACTTAGGCATACGAAGTTCATCCCTAGTCTAAGCATACGGAGTTCATTCCCAGTCTAAGATCAAATCAGACCAAGGGTTGCGACAGCAAGATTGGCAGTACGTAGGGGGGATTGGGTCGATCCTCGGCTTACGCATTCTGCCTCTCCGTCCGACTGAGCGCCCGCACGCCTGTTTAATGAGTTGGCTTAGGCATAGGGAGTTCATTCCATGTCGAAGCCTCAGTCAGACCGAAGGTTGTGGTAGCGGGACCAACAGCACGCAGAGGGGGACCAAGATGATCCCCAGATTGTGCATTATGCCTCTTCGGTCGGCTCAGTGCTCGTACACTCGCTTCATGCGTTGACTTATGCATACGAAGTTCATTCCCAGTGTAAGATCAGACCGGACCAAGGGTCACAGTAGCAGGATTGATAGCATGCAGGGGGGATCGGGTCGATCCTCAGCTTGCGCATTCTACCTCTCCAGCCGGCTGAGCACCCGCACACTCATTCCATGGGTTGGCTTAGGCATACGGAGTTCATTCCATGTCTAAGCCCCAGTCGAACTGAGGGTTGTGGCAGCAGGACCAGTAGCGGGATCGATAGCACGCAGAGGGGGATCGACAGCACGTAGAGGGGATAAAACGGGTCGTCTTGCCATGAAACTTCACATGAAGGCTTAGGGGACCATTGTATGAATTTACAAGCCATAAAAATGGCATTGGCATGACAGAAATATGAAGATGTGCTTGAACCCACCTACCACCCGTTTGATCCCCGGCTTGTGCATCCTACCTCTCTGGTCGGCTGAGCGCCCGCACGTTTGTTTCATGGGTTGACTTAGGCATACAGAGTTCATCCCCAGTCTAAGCATACGGAGTTCACTCCCAGTCTAAGATCAGATCGGACCGAGGGTTGGGCAACAGGATCGATAGCACACAGAGGGGATCGAGCCGATCCCCGACTTACACATTTGCCTCTCCGACCGACTGAGCACTCGCACGCTCGTTTCATGGGATGGCTTAGGCATACGAAGTTCATTCCATGTCTAAGCCCCAGTAGAACTGAGGGTTATGGCAGTAGGACCCGCAGCGGGATCGACAGCACGTTGAGGGGGACCGGGCTGATCCCTGGCTTACTCATTATGCCTCTTCGGCTGGCTGAGCACTAGCACGCTCATTTTGTGGGTTGGCTTAGGCATACGGAGTTCATTCCATGTCTAAACCCTAGCTAGACCGAGGGTTGTGGCAGCAGGAGCGACAGCGGGACTAGTCTATGCATACGGAGTTCATTCCCAGCCTAAGATCAAACCGGACCGAGGGTTACGATAGTAAGATCGGTAGCACGCAGGGGGGACCTGGCCGATCCCCGGCATATGCATTTTGCCTCTCCAATCGGCTGAGCACCCGCACACCCGTTTTGTGGGTTGGCTTAGACATAGGCAGTTCATTCCATGTCTAAGCCCTAGACGGACCGAGGGTTGTGGCAACAGGACCAACAGCATGCAGAGGGGGACCGGGCCGATCCCCGACTTATGCATTCTACCTCTCCGGCTGGCTCAGTGCCCACACGCTCATTTCATGGGTTAACTTAGGCGTACGGAGTTTATTCCCAGTCTAAGATTGGACCGGATCGAGGGTTGCGGCAACAGGATTGACAGCACGCAGGGGGGACTAGGTTGATCCTTGGCTTACGTATTCTACCTCTCCGGTCGGTTGAGCACCCACACCCTCGTTTCATGGGTTGGCTTAGGCATACGGAGTTCATTCCATGTCTAAGCATACGGAGTTCATTCCCAGTCTAAGCTCAGACCGAATAGATGATTGCGACAGTAGGACCAGTAGTAGGATCGACAGCATGCAGGGGGGATCGGGCCGATCCCCGACTTAAGCATTCTGCCTCTTCGATCGGCTGAGTGCCCGCACGCCCGTTTCGTGGGTTGGCTTAGGCATAAGGAGTTCATTCCATGTTTAAGCCCCAGCTAGACCGAGGGTTGTGGTAGTGAGACCGGTAGCATGTAGAGGGGGACCGGGCTAATCCCTGGCTTGTGCATTATGCCTCTTCGATCGGCTCAGCACTCGCACGCTCGTTTCATGGGTTGACTTATGCATATGGAGTTCATTCCATGTCTAAGCATACGGAGTTGATTCCCAGTCTAAGATTTTTAGCCACAGTGCACATGCTTGGCTCGGGCATGTGTTGGTGTCACATTTTTTTCACCCGGGGCACCATCGCCAGAGCATAGTCAGAGCATAGTCGGAGAGCTTAATCGACGACATTGGGGTTTCGATGATTGGAAGGGCCGGGGTGTGTGCACACATGATGTACGATGGGTGCTGGTACTTGGCCCTTATATTGGCCCCCTATCCCTCATCAAACCTTAAGAACTCACACCCCCTTAAAGAGCATTTGAGATTTACAAGCCATAAAAATGGCATTGGCACGACAGAAATATGAAGATGTGCTTGAACCCACCTTCCACCCGTTCGATCCCCGGCTTGCGCATCCCACCTATTTGGTCGACTGAGTGCCCACATGCTCATTTCATGGGTTGACTTAGGCATACGGAGTTCATCCCCAGTCTAAGCATACAGAGTTCATTCCCAGTCTAAGATCAGATCGACAGCAGCAGTATCGACAGCACGCAGGGGGGATCGAGCCGATCCCCGGCTTGCTCATACTGCCTCTCCGGTCGACTGAGCGCCTGCACGTTCATTTTATGGGTTCGCTTAGGCATACGGAATTCATTCCATGTCTAAGCCCCAGCCAGACTGAGGGTTGTGGCAGCAGGACCGGCAGCACGCAAAGGAGGACCAGTCTAATCCCCGACTTACGCATTATGCCTCTCCGGTCGGCCTCTCCGATCGGCTGAGTGCCCACACGCTTGTTTCATGGGTTGACTTAGGCATACGGAGTTCATCCCCAATCTAAGCATATGGAGTTCATTCCCAATCTAAGATCGGACCGGATCGACGATTGCAGCAGCAGGATCGGCATCACGCTGGGGGCACCGGGCCGATCCCTGGCTTGTGCATTCTGCCTCTTCGATCGACTGATCGCCCGCACGTCCGTTTCGTGGGTTGGCTTAGGCATAGGGAGTTCATTCCAAGTCTAAGCCCTAGCTGGACAGAGGGTTGTGGCAGCGGGATCGACAGCACATAGAAGGGGACCGGGTTGATCCCCGGCTTGCGTATTATGCCTCGTCCACTAGCTCTGCTCCCGCACGCTCATTTCGTGGGTTGATTTATGCATACGGAGTTCATTCCCAGTCAAAGATTGTACCAAAACAAGGGTTGCAGCAACAAGATTGATAGAATGCAGGGGGGGACCAGGTCTATCCCCGGCTTGCACATTCCGCCTCTCCGGTCGGTTGAGCGCCCGCACGCCCGTTTCGTGGGTTGGCTTAGGCATACGGTGTTCATTCCATGTCTAAGCATACGGAGTTCATTCCCAGTATAAGATTTTGAGCTGCGGTGCACATGTTAGGCTCGGGCATGTACTGGTGCCGTATTTTTTTCACCCGGGGCACCATCGTTGGAGCATCACCGGAGAGCCTAACCGATGGCATTGGGGGTTCCGACAATTGGAGGGGAAGGGGGCTGTGCGCACAAGATGTATGATGGGTGCTGGTACTTGTCCCTTATATTGGCCACCTATCCCTCATCAAACCTCAAGAACTCACACCCCCTTAAAGAGCATTTGAGATTTTATAGGTTTGCTGCCAGTAGCCATTAAAGTGTCTGAAAATGGGGACACTTTTTTCAAACGGTCACAAAATCTTCTCCACTTTGAGTTTTTAGCTAAATTTTTTTTTGCATGCCAACAAAAATACAAGGATCACCTTTACCAAATTTGGGGACAAAAATCTTTCTAAAAAATTTTTAAAAATCCCGAATCGTAAAAAGTTTCAAAAATCATGAAAAATAAAAAACGGGTCGTCTTGCCACGAAACTTCACTTGAAGGCTCAGGGGACCATTGTATGAATTTACATGCCATAAAAATTTCATTGGCATGGTAGAGATATGAAGATGTGCTTGAACCCACCTACCACCCGTTCGATCCCCGGCTTGCGCATCTTGCCTCTATGGTCGACTGAGCGCCCGCACGCTCGTTTTGTGAGTTGACTGAGGCATACGGAGTTCATCCCCAGTCTAGGCAAACGGAGTTCATTCCCAGTCTAAGATCAGACTGGATCGAGGGTTACAACAACAGGATCGGCAGCACGCAGGGGGGACCAAGCCGATTCTCAGCTTGTGCATTCTGTCTCTCCGGTCGGCTGAGCGCCCGCACGCCCGTTTTGTGGGTTGGCTTAGGCATAGGGAGTTCATTCCATGTCTAAGCCCATCTTATTTCTGTCATGCCATTGCCATTTTTATGGCTTGTAAATTCATACAATGGTCCCTTAAGCGTTCATGTGAAGTTTTGTGGCAAGACGACCCGTTTTCTATTTTTCATGATTTTCAAAACTTTTTACGATTCGGGATTTTTTAAACTTTTTTTAGAAAGAGTTTTGTCCCTAAATTTGGTAGAGGTGATCCTTGTATTTTTGTTGCTATGCACAAAACAATTCAGCAAAAAACTCGAAGTGGAGAAGATTTTGTGACCGTTTGAAAAAAATGTCCCCATTTCAGACACTTTAATGGCTACTGGCAGCAAACCTATAAAATCTCAAATGCTCTTTAAGGGGGTGTGAGTTCTCGAGGTTTGATGAGGGATAGGGGCCCAATATAAGGGCCAAGTACTAGCACCCATCGCACATCATGTGCGCACACTGCCCGGCCACCCAATCGTCAGAACCCCCAATGCTGCCGGTTAGGCTCTCCGATGATGCTCCGGTGATTGTGCCCCGGGTAAAAGAAATGCGGCACCAGCACATGCTCGAGCCCAGCATGTGCATCATGGCTCAAAATCTTAGACTGGGAATGAACTCTGTATGCTTAGACATGGAATGAACTCTATATGCCTAAGCTAACCCACAAAATGAGCATGCGAGCACTCAGCCGACCAGAGAGGCAGAATGCGCAAGCCGCGGATCGACCCGATCCCTCCCTGCGTGCTGTCGATCCTGCTGCAGTAACCCTCGATCTGATCCAATCTTAGACTAGGAATGAACTCCGTATGCATAAGTCAACCCATGAAACGAGCGTACGGGCACTGAGTGGGTCGAAGAGGCAGAATGCGCAAGCCAGGGATTGGCCCGGTCCCCCTCTGCATGCTGTCGGTCTTGCTACCATAACCCTCGGTTCGACTGGGGCTTGGACATGGAATGAACTCCCTATGCCTAAGCCAACCCATGAAACAGGCCAGCGGGCACTCAACCGGTCAGAGAGGTAAAATACATAAATCAGGGATCGACCCGGTCCCCCCTACGTGCTACCGATCCTACTGTCGCAACGTTCGGTCCGGTCTGATCTTAGACTGGGAATGAACTTCGTATGCTTAAACTGGGGATGAACTTCGTATGCCTAAGTCAACTCATGAAACGAGCGTGCGGATTTTCAACCGGACGTAGAGGCCAGTCGGAGAGGCTAATGCGTAAGCCATGGATCAGTCCGATCCCCCTCTCCGTGCTGTCGATCCCACCGCCAGTCCTGCTGCCATAACCCTCGGTCCAGCTGGGGCTTAGACATGGAATGAACTCTGTATGCCTAAGCCAACCCATAAAATGAGCGTACGGGCTGTCAGTCGGTCGGAGAGGTAGAATGCACAAGCCGAGGATCGGCCCAGTTCCTTCTGCATGCTGTCGATCCTGTTGCCGCAACCCTCGGTCTGGTTCGATCTTAGAATGGGAATGAACTTCGTATGCTTAGACTGGGGATGAACTCCGTATGCCTAAGTCAACCCATGAAACGAGCGTGCGGGCACTCAGTCGACCAAAGAGGCAGGATGCGTAAGCCGGAGATCGAACGGATGGTAGGTGGGTTCAAGCACATCTTCATATTTCTACCATGCGAAAGCCATTTTTATGGCTTGTAAATTCATACAATGGTCCCTAAGCCTTCAAGTGAAGTTTCATGGCAAGAATACCTGTTTTCTATTTTTCATGATTTTTGAAACTTTTTATGCTTCGAGATTTTTTCAAATTTTTTTAGAAAGATTTTTCTCACCAAATTTTGTAGAGGTGATCATTGTATTTTTTTTGGTAGGCACAAAAAAATTCAGCTAAAAACTCGAAGTGGAGAAGATTTTGTTACCGTTTGAAAAAAGTGTCCCCATTTCAGACACTTTAATGGCTACTGGCAGCAAACCTATAAAATCTCAAATGCTCTTTAAGGGGGTGTGAGTTCTCAAGGTTTGATGAAGGATAAGGGGCCAATATAAGGGCCAAGTACCAGCACCCATTGCACATCATGTGCACACACCCCCCGGCCCCCCCAATCGTTGGAACCCCCAATGTCGTCGGTTAGGCTCTCCGACGATGCTTCGGTGATGGTGCCCCGGGTGAAAAAAATGTGACACCAGCACATGCCCGAGCCCAGCATGTGCACCATGGCTCAAAATCTAAGACTGGGAATGAACTCCTCATGCTTAGACATGGAATGAACTCTGTATGCCTAAGCCAATCGGGTGCTCAACCGATCAGAGAGGCAGAATGCGTAAGCCGAGGATCGACCGGATCCCTCCTGTGTGCTGTCAATCCTGCTACTGCAACCCTCAGTTTGGTCTGATCTTAGACTGGAATGAACTTCGTATGCATAAGTCAACCCACGAAACGAGCGTGCGGGCGCTGAGCCGACCGAAGAGGCATAATGCGCAAGCCGGGGTTCAGCCCGATCCCCTTCTACGTGCTACCAATCCTGCTACCACAACCCTCGATTCAGCTGGGGCTTAGACAAGGAATGAACTCCCTATGCCAAAGCCAACCCATAAAACGGGCGTACAGGCGCTTAGCCGATCGGAGAGGCAGAATACGTAAGTCGGGGATCAGCCCGATCCCCCTGTGTGCTATCGATCCTACTACTGCAACCCTCGGTCTGATTCGATCTTAGACTGGGAATGAACTCCATATACTAAGACTGGGGATGAACTCCGTATGCCTAAGTCAACCCATAAAACAAACGTACGAGCTCTCAGCCGGTCAGAGAGGCATAATGTGTAAGCCAGGGATCAGCTCAATCCCTTTCTACATGCTGTCGATCCCGCTGTCGGTCCTACTACCACAACCCTCGGTCTGGCTAGGGCTTAAACATGGAATGAACTTCGTATGCCTAAGCTAACCCACAAAATGAGCGTGCGGGTGCTCAGCCGATCGGAGAGGCAGAATATGCAAGCCGGGGATCGGCCCAGTCCCCCCTACATGCTGTCGATCCTGCTACCACAACCCTCGATCCAGTTTGATCTTAGATTAGAATGAACTTCATATGCCTAAGTCAACTCACGAAATGAGTGTGCTGGCGCTCAGCCGACCAGAGAGGCAAGATGCGCAAGTCGGGGATCGAACGGGTGGTAGGTGGGTTCAAGCACATCTTCACATTTCTACCATGCCAATACCATTTTTATGGCTTGTAAATTTAAACAATGGTCCCCTAAGCCTTCATGTGAAGTTTCGTGGCAAGACGACCCGTTTTCTATTTTTCATAATTTTTGAAACTTTTTAGGGTTCGGGATTTTTTAAAATTTTTTCAGAAAGAGTTTTGTATCGAAATTTGGAAGGGGTGATCCTTGTACTTTTTTTGGCATGCACAAAAATATTCAGCTAAAAAATCGAAGTGGAGAAGATTTTGTTACCATTTGAAAAAAGTATCCCCATTTTAGACACTTTAATGGCTACTGGCAGAATGCTCTTTAAGGGGGTTGAGTTCTCGAGGTTTGATGAGGGATAGGGGGCCAATATAGGGCGCAGTAGCCACACCCCCATCGTACATGATTCGTGTGGCACACCCGCCCGGCCCCCTAATCGTCGGAACGCCCCAATGCCACCGGTTAGGCCTCTCCCGACGATGCTCCGGTGATGGTGCCCCAGGTCGAACAATTGTGGGGGCCAGCATCATGCCGCGGCCCAGCATGTGCACTGTGGCTTAGAATCTTAGACTGGGAATAGACTCCGTATGCCTATAGCCAACCCCACAAAACGAGTGTGCGAGCGGTTCAGCCGCCAAAGAGGCAGATGCGTAAGCTGTGGATCTATCCCGGCCCCCCTACGTGCTGTCTGATCGCTACTACTGCATACCCTCGGTCTATTCGTCCTAGCCTGGGAATGAACTTCGTATGCATAAGTCAACCTATGAAACGAGCATACGGGCGTTGAGCCATTCGAAGACGCATAACGCATAAGTCGGGGTTCGGCCCGATCCCCCTTTGCGTGTTGCCAATCCTGTTGCCAGAACCCTCGGTCTGGCTGGGGCTTAGACATGGAATGAACTCCCCATGCCTAAGCCAACCCATGAAACGAGCATGCGGGTGCTCAACCAGTCGGAGAGGCAGAATGTGTATGTGGGGGATCGACCCGGTCCCCCTTGCGTGTTACCGATCCTATTGCCGCAACCCTCGATCTGATCCGATCTTAGACTGGGAATGAACTCTGTATGCTTAGACTGAGGATGAACTCCATATGCCTAAGTCAACCCATGAAACTAGCGTGCGGGCGCTCAGCCGACCGGAGAGGCATAATACATAAGCCAAGGATCAGCCCGATCCCCCTCTGCGTGCTGCCAATCCTGTTGTCGGTCTTGCTATCACAACCCTCAGTCCAACTGGGGCTTAGGCTGGAATGAACTCCGTATACCTAATCCAACCCAAGAAACGAGTGTGCGGGCGCTG
>NW_019167826.1:34533535-34567848 GCF_002303985.1 Durio zibethinus | reverse complement strand
CCAGCTTGCGCATTCTACCTCTCTGGCCACGCACGCTCGTTTCGTGGGTTGGCTTACGCATATGAAGTTCATTCCATATCTAAGCTTACGAAGTTCATTCCCAGTATATGATTTTGAGCCACGGTGCACATACTGGGCTCAGGCATGTGCTGGTGTCACATTTTTTTCACCAGGGGCATCATCGTCGAAGCATCGTCGGAGCATCGCCGAAGAGCCTAACTGGCGGCATTGGGGGTTTCGACGATTGGGGGGCCGGCGGGTGTGCACACATGATGTGCGATGGGTGCTGGTACTTGGCCCTTATATTGGCCCCCTATCCCTCATCAAACCTCGAGAACTCACACCCCTTTAAAGAGCATTTGAGATTTTATAGGTTTGCTACCAGTAGCCATAAAGTGTCTGAAATGGGGACACTTTTTTCAAACGGTCACAAAATCTTCTCCACTTCGAGTTTTTAGCTGAATTTTTTGTACATACCAACAAAAATACAAGGATCATGTCTACCAAATTTGGGGACAAAACTCTTTCTAAAAAAATTTTAAAAAATCCTGAACTACCAAAACATTTTGAAAATCATGAAAAATAGAAAACGGGTCGTCTTGCCACGAAACTTCACATGAAGGCTTAGGGGACCATTGTATGAATTTACAAGCCATAAAAATGGCATTGGCATGACAGAAATATGAAGATGTGCTTGAACCCACCTACCACCCATTCGATCCCCGGCTTGCGCATCCTGCCTCTCTGGTCGACTGAGCGCCTGCACACTCGTTTCGTGGGTTGACTTAGGCATATGGAGTTCATCCCCAGTCTAAGCATATGGAGTTCATTCCCAGTCTAAGATCAGACTGGACCGAGGGTTACGGTAGCAGGATCGACAGCACGTAGGAGGGACCGAGCCGATCCCCGGCTTGCACATTCTGCCTCTCCGATCGGCTGAGCGCCCGCATGCTCCTTTCATGGGTTGGCTTAGGCATACGGAGTTCATTCCATGTCTAAGCCCCAGTCAGACCGAGCGTTGTGGCAGCAGGACCGGTAACAG
Organism: Durio zibethinus; assembly: GCF_002303985.1. Next base: position 34,566,806 of record NW_019167826.1, on the reverse strand, counting down.
GATCGACAGCATGTAGAGGGGGACCGGGCTGATCCCCGACTTACACATTATACCTCTCCTACCGACCTCTCCAGCCGACTGAGCACCCGCACGCTCGTTTCATGGGTTAACTTAGGCATACGGAGTTCATCCCCAGTCTAAGCATACAGATTTCATTCCCAATCTAAGATCGGATCAGACCGAGGGTTGCAGCAGCAGGATAGGCAGCACGCAGGGGGGACCGGGTCGATCCCTGGCTTGCGCATTCTGCCTCTCCGATCGACTGAGCACCCGCACACTCATTTCATGGGTTGGCTTAGGCATACGGAGTACATTCCATGTCTAAGCCCTAGCCGGACTGAGAGTTGTGGTAGTAGGACCGACAAATGGGATCGATAGCATGTAGAGGGGGACCAGGCTGATCCCCGATTTGCAATTATCCCGTTTTCGAACCGACTGAGTACCCACATTCTTGTTTCATGGGTTACTTAGGCAATACGGAGCTCATCCCCAGTCTAAGTCATACGGAGTACATTTCCCAGTCTAAGATCCAACCGAATCGATGGTTGCGGCAGCAGGATCGACAGCACATAGGGGGGATCGGGCCGATCCCCCAGCTTGTGATTCTACCTCTCCGACCTACCTTGGAGCGCCCCTGCACGCTATTTCGTAGGTTGGCTTAGGCAAACAAAGTACATTCCATGCTTAAGCCCTAGACCGAAACGAGGGTTCGGCCCAGCAAGATGGTAGCGGATCGACAGTACGCAGAGGGGGATAGGCTGATCCCAACTTGTGTATTATGCCTTTCCGATCGGCCTCTCCGATTGACTGAACGCCCGCACGCTCGCTTCATGGGTTGACTTAGGCATACGGAGTTCATCCCTAGTCTAAGCATACAGAGTTCATTCCTAGTCTAAGATCGGATCGGATCGAGGGTTGCGGTAGTAGGATTGATAGCACGCAGGGGGGACTGGGTCGATCCTCGGCTTACGTATTCTGCCTCTCCGGTCGGCTGAGCGCCCGCACGCTCGTTTCGTGGGTTGGCTTAGGCATAGAGAGTTCATTCCATGTCTAAGCCCCAGCCGGACGAGGGTTATGGTAGCGGGATTGAAAGCACGCAGAGGGGGACCGGGAGATCCCCGGCTTGTGCATTATGCCTCTTCAATCAGCTCAGTGCCTGCACGCTCATTTCGTGGGTTGACTTATGCATACAGAGTTCATTCCTAGTCTAAGATCAGACCAGATCGAACCAGACTGAAGGTTGCGAAAGCAGGATCGGTAGCACGCAGAGGGACCGGGCCGATCCCTGGCTTGCGAATTTTGCCTCTCCGGTCGGTGGAGTGCCCGCACAGTCGTTTCGTAGGTTGTCTTAGGCATACGGAGTTCATTCCATGTCTAAGCATACGGAGTTCATTCCTAGTCTAAGATTTTGAGCAACGGTGCACATGCTGGGCTCGGGCATGTGCTGGGGCCAGTATTTTTTTCGCTCGGGGCACCATCGCCAGAGCATCATCGGAGAGCCTAACCGGCGGCATTGGGCGTTTCGATGATTGGGGGGCCGGGGGGTGTGCACACATGATGTGCGATGGGTGCTGGTACTTGGCCCTTATATTGGCCCCCTATCCTTCATCAAACCTCGAGAACTCACACCCCCTTAAAGAGCATTTGAGATTTTATAGGTTTGCTGCCAGTAGCCATTAAAGTGTCTGAAATGGGGACACTTTTTTCAAACGGTCACAAAATCTTCTCCAGTTCAAGTTTTTAGCTGAATTTTTTTATGCATGCCAAAAAAAATACAAGGATCACCTCTACCAAATTTGGGGACAAAACACTTTCTAAAAAAAGTTTAAAAAACCCAAAAAGTTTTGAAAATCGTGAAAAATAGAAAACGGGTCGTCTTGCCACGAGACTTCACATGAAGGCTTAGGGGACCATTGTATGAATTTACAAGCCATAAAAATGGCATTGGCATGGCAGAAATATGAAGATATGCTTGAACCCACCTACCACTCGTTCGATCCCCGACTTGCGCATCTTGCCTCTCTGGTCAACTGAGCGTCCGCACGCTCGTTTCATGGGTTGACTTGGGCATACAGAGTTCATTCCCAGTCTAAGCATATGGAGTTCATTCCCAGTCTAAGATCTGACCGGGTCGAGGGTTGTGGCAGTAGGATCGGCACCACGCAGGGGGGATCGAGCCAATCCCCGGCTTGCGCATTCTGCCTCTCCGGCCGATTCAGCACCCGCACACTCGTTTCGTGGGTTGGCTTAGGCATACGGAGTTCATTCCATGCCTAAGCCCCAGTTGGACTGAGGGTTGTGATAGCAAGACCGGCAACAGGATTGGCAGCACGCAGAGGGGGATCGGGCTGATCCTTGGCTTATGCATTATGCCTCTCCGGTCGGCTGAGCGCCCGCACGCTAGTTTCATGGGTTGACTTAGGCATATGGAGTTCATCCCCAGTCTAAGCATATGGAGTTCATTCCCAATCTAAGATCGGATCAGACCGAGGGTTGCGGTAATAGGATCGGTAGCACGCAGGGGGAGCGGGTCGATCCCCCGCATACACATTCTGCCTCTCCGATCGGTTGAGCACCCGCATGCCCGTTTCATGGGTTGGCTTAGGCATGGGGAGTTCATTCCATGTCTAAGCTCCAGCCAGACCGAGGGTTCTGGCAGCGGGATTGGCAGCACGCAGAGGGGGACCGGGCCGAACCCCGGCTTACGCGTTATGCCTCTTCGACTGGCTCAGCGCCCGCATGCTCGTTTCATGGGTTGACTTATGCATACGAAGTTCATTCCCAGTCTAAGATCGAATCGAACCGAGGGTTGCAGTAGTAGGATCAACAGCACGCAGGGGGGATCGGATAGATCCACGGCTTGCGCATTCTGCCTCTTCGATCGGCTGAGTGCCCGCACGCTCGTTTTGTGGGTTGGCTTAGGCATACGGAGTTCATTCCCAGTCTAAGATTTTGAGCCACAGTGCACATGCTGGGCTCGGGCATGTGCTGGCGCCACATTTTTTTTGCCTGGGGCACCATCGCCGGAGCATCGTCGGAGAGCCTAACCGGTGGCATTGGGGGTTCCGACGATTAGGGGGGCCGGGGGGTGTGCACACATCATGTACGATGGGTGCTGGTACTTGGCCCTAATATTGGCCCCCTATCCCTCATCAAACCTCGAGAACTCACACCCCCTTAAAGAGCATTCTGCCAGTAGCCATTAAAGTGTCTAAAATGGGGATACTTTTTTCAAACGGTAACAAAATCTTCTCCACTTCGATTTTTAGCTGAATTTTTTTGTGCAAGCCAAAAAAAGTACAAGGATCACCCCTACCAAATTTCGGTACAAAACTCTTTCTGAAAAAATTTTAAAAAATCCCGAACCCCAAAAAGTTTCAAAAATTATGAAAAATAGAAAACGGGTCGTCTTGCCACGAAACTTCACATGAAGGCTTAGGGGACCATTGTTTGAATTTACAAGCCATAAAAATGGTATTGGCATGGTAGAAATATGAAGATGTGCTTGAACCCACCTACCACTCGTTCGATCCCCGACTTGCGCATCCTGCCTCTCTGGTCGACTGAGCGCCAGCACGCTCGTTTTGTGAGTTGACTTAGGCATATGAAGTTCATTCTAATCTAAGATCAAACTGGATCGAGGGTTGTGGCAGCAGGATCGACAGCATGTAGGGGGGACTGGGTCGATCCCCGACTTGCATATTTTGCCTCTCCGGCCGGCTGAGCACCCGCACGCTCATTTTGTGGGTTGGCTTAGGCATACGAAGTTCATTCCATGTCTAAGCCCCAGCCAGACCGAAGGTTGTGGTAGTAGGACCGACAACAGGATCGACAGCACGCAGAAGGGGATTGAGCTGATCCCTGGCTTGCACATTATGCCTCTCTGACCGGCTGAGAGCTCGCACGCTCGTTTCATGGGTTGACTTAGGCATACGGAGTTCATCCCCAGTCTAAGCATACGGAGTTCATTCCTAGTCTAAGATCGGATCAGATCGAGGGTTGCAGTAGTAGGATCGACAGCACGCAGGGGGATCGGGCTGATCCCCGACTTGCGTATTCTGCCTCTCCGGTCGGCTGAGTGCCCGTACGCCCGTTTTATGGGTTGGCTTTGGCATAGGGAGTTCATTCCTTGTCTAAGCCCCAGCTGAACCGAGGGTTGTGGTAGCAGGATCGGTAGCACGCAGAGGGGGACCGGGTCGAACGCCGGCTTGCGCATTATGCCTCTTCGGTCGGCTCAGTGCCCGCACGCTCGTTTCGTGGGTTGACTTATGCATACGAAGTTCATTCCAGTCTAAGATCAGACCAAACTGAGGGTTGCAGTAGCAGGATCGACAGCACGCAGGGGGTACCCGGTCGATCCTCGGCTTGCGCATTCTGCCTCTCCGATTGGCTGAGCACCCGCACATTCGTTTCGTGGATTGGCTTAGGCATACAGAGTTCATTTCATGTCTAAGCATGCGGAGTTCATTCCCAGTCTTTGATTTTGAGCCATGGTGCACATGCTGGGCTCGAGCATGTGTTGGTGCCACATTTTTTTCGCTCGGGGCACCATCACCGGAGCATCGTCGGAGAGCCTAACCGACGACATTGGGGGTTCCAACGATTGGGGGGGTCGGGGGGTGTGCGCACATGATGTGCAATGGGTGCTGGTACTTGGCCCTTATATTGGCCCCCTATCCTTCATCAAACCTTGAGAACTCACACCCCCTTAAAGAGCATTTGAGATTTTATAGGTTTGCTGCCAGTAGCCATTAAAGTGTCTGAAATGGGGACACTTTTTTCAAACGGTAACAAAATCTTCTCCACTTCGAGTTTTTAGCTGAATTTTTTTGTGCCTACCAAAAAAATACAAGGATCACCTCTACAAAATTTGGTGACAAAAATCTTTCTAAAAAAATTTGAAAAAATCTCGAACCACAAAAAGTTTCAAAAATCATGAAAAATAAAAAACAGGTAGTCTTGCCATGAAACTTCACTTGAAGGCTTAGGGACCATTGTATGAATTTACAAGCCATAAAAATGGCTTTCGCACGGCAGAAATATGAAGATGTGCTTGAACCCACCTACCACCCGTTCGATCCCCGGCTTACGCATCCTGCCTCTTTGGTCGACTGAGCACCCGCACGCTCGTTTCATGGGTTGACTTAGACATACGGAGTTCATCCCCAGTCTAAGCATACGGAGTTCATCGCCAGTCTAAGCATACGGAGTTCATTCCCATTCTAAGATCAGACCGGACCGAAGGTTGCGGCAGCAGGATCGACAGCATGTAGAAGGGACTGGGTCGATCCTCGGCTTGTGCATTCTACCTCTCCGGCCGACTGACAGCCCGTACGCTCATTTTATGGGTTGGCTTAGGCATACAGAGTTCATTCCATGTCTAAGCCCCAGTCGAACCGATGGTTATGGCAGCAAGACTGGCGGTGGCATCGGCAGCACGGAGAGGGGGACCGGGCTGATCCATGGCTTATGCATTACGCCTCTTCGGTTGGCCTCTACGTCCGGTTGAACGTTCGCACGCTCGTTTCATGAGTTGACTTAGGCATACGAAGTTCATCCCCAGTCTAAGCCCTAGAAGTTCAATCCTAGTCTAAGATCAGATCAGACCGAATGTTGCGACAGTAGGATCGGTAGCACGTAGGGGGGACCGGGTCGATCCCTGATTTATGTATTTTACCTCTCTGACCGACTGAGTGCCCGCTCGCCCGTTTCGTGGGTTGGCTTAGGCATAGGGAGTTCATTCCATGTCTAAGCCCCAGCTGGACCGAGGGTTATGGTAGCAAGACCGACAGCATGCAGAGGGGGACCGGGCCAATCCCCGGCTTGCGCATTCTGCCTCTTCGGCCCGCTCAGTGCCCGTACGCTCGTTTCATGGGTTGACCTATGCATACAGAGTTCATTCCCAGTCTAAGATCGGATCAGATCAAGGGTTACTGCAGCAGGATCGATAGCATGTAGGGGGGGATAGGGTCGATCCGCGGCTTGCACATTTTACCTCTCAAGTCGACTGAGTGCCCGCACGCTCATTTTATGGGTTGGCTTAGGCATGCGGAGTTCATTCCATGTCTAAGCATACGGAGTTCATTCCCAGTCTAAGATTTTGAGCCACGGTGCACATGCTGGGCTCAGGCATATGCTGGTGCCGCATTTCTTTTACCCGGGGCACAGTCATCGGAGCATCACCGGAGAGCCTAACCGGCAGCATTGGGGGTTCTGACAATTGGGTGGCCGGGGGGTGTGCGCACATGATGTGCGATGGGTGCTGGTACTTGGCCCTTATATTGGGCCCCTATCCCTCATCAAACCTCGAGAACTCACACCCCCTTAAAGAGCATTTTAGATTTTATAGGTTTGCTGCCAGTAGCCATTAAAGTGTCTAGAATGGGGACATTTTTTTCAAACGGTCACAAAATCTTCTCCACTTCGAGTTTTTTGCTGAATTGTTTTGTGCATAGCAACAAAAATACAAGGATCACCTCTACCAAATTTAGGGATAAAACTATTTCTAAAAAAAGTTTAAAAAATCCCGAATCTCAAAAAGTTTTGAAAATTGTGAAAAATAGAAAACGGGTCGTCTTGCCATGAAACTTCACATGAAGGCTTAAGGGACCATTGTATGAATTTACAAGCCATAAAAATGGCAATGGGACGGCAGAAATAAGATGGGCTTAGACATGGAATGAACTCCCTATGCCTAAGCCAACCCACAAAATGGGTGTGCGGGCGCTCAGTCGATCGGAGAGACAGAATGCACAAACCGGGGATCGGCTTGGTCCCCCCTGCGTGCTGTCGATCCTGTTGTTGCAACCATTGATCCAATCTGATCTTAGACTGGGAATGAACTCCGTATGCCTAGACTGGGGATGAACTCCGTATGCCTCAGTCAACCCACAAAACGAGCGTACGGGCGCTCAGTCGACCAGGGAGGCAAGATGCGCAAGCCGGGGATCGAACGGGTGGTAGGTGGGTTCAAGCACATCTTCATATCTCTACCATGCCAATGAAATTTTTATGGCATGTAAATTCATACAATGGTCCCCTGAGCCTTCAAGTGAAGTTTCGTGGCAAGACGACCCGTTTTCTATTTTTCATGATTTTTGAAACTTTTTACGGTTCGGGATTTTTTAAAATTTTTTTAGAAAGATTTTTGTCCCCAAATTTGGTAAAGGTGATCCTTGTATTTTTGTTGGCATGTACAAAAAAATTCAGCTAAAAACTCAAAGTGGAGAAGATTTTGTGATCGTTTGAAAAAAGTGTCCCCATTTTCAGACACTTTAATGGCTACTGGCAGCAAACCTATAAAATCTCAAATGCTCTTTAAGGGGGTGTGAGTTCTCGAGGTTTGATGAGGGATAGGGGGCCAATATAAGGGCCAAGTAGCAGCACCCATCATACATCATGTGCGCACAGCCCCCGGCCCCTCCAATTGCCGGAACCCCCAATGCCACCGGTTAGGCTCTCCGGTGATGCTCCAACGATGGTTCCCCGGGTGAAAAAAATGCAGCACCAGTACATGCCCGAGCCCAACATGTGCACCGCGGCTCAAAATCTTATACTGGGAATGAACTCCGTATGCTTAGACATGGAATGAACTCCGTATGCCTAAGCCAACCCATGAAATGGGCGTGCGAGCGCTTAACCGATCGGAGAGGCAGAATGTGCAAGTCGGGGATAGACCTAGTCCCCCCTGCATTCTATCAATCTTGTTGCCACAACCCTTGATCTGGTCCAATCTTTGATTGGGAATGAACTCCGTATGCATAAATCATCTCGTGAAATGAGCGTGCGGGAGCAGAGCCGGTCGATGAGGCATAATGCGCAAGCCGGGGATCGGCCCGGTCCCCTTCTATGTGCTGTCGATCCCACTGCCACAACCCTCTGTCCAGCTAGGGCTTAGACATGGAATGAACTCCCTATGCCTAAGCCAACCCATGAAATGAACGTGCGGGCAATCAGCCGATCGGAGAGGCAGAATGCACAAGCCAGGGATCGGCCCAGTGCCCCCAGCGTGCTGCTGATCCTGCTGCTGCAATCATCGATCCGATCTGATCTTAGACTGGGAATGAACTCCATATGCTTAGATTGGGGATGAACTCCATATGCCTAAGTCAACCCATGAAACGAGCGTGTGGGCGCTCAACCGATCGGAGAGGCCGGTCGGAGAGGCATAATGCGTAAGTTAGGGATTAGCCTGGTCCCCCTTTGCATGCTATCGGTCTTGCTGCCACAACCCTCGATTCGGCTGGGGCTTAGACATGGAATGAATTCCGTATGCCTAAGCGAACCCACGAAATGAACGAGCAGGCACTCAGTCGGTCGGAAAGGCAGAATGAGCAAGCCGGGGATCGGCTCGATCCCCCCTGCGTGCTGTCGATCTGATCTTAGACTGGGAATGAACTCCGTATGCTTAGACTGGGGATGAACTTCATATGCCTAAGTCAACCCATGAAACGAGCATACGGGCACTCAGTCGACCAGAAAGGTGGGATGCGCAAGCCGGGGATCGAACGGGTGGAAGGTGGGTTCAAGCACATCTTCATATTTCTGTCATGCCAATGCCATTTTTATGGCTTGTAAATCTCAAATGCTCTTTAAGGGGGTGTGAGTTCTTAAGGTTTGATGAGGGATAGGGGGCCAATATAAGGGCCAAGTACCAGCACCCATCGTACATCATGTGTGCACACCCCCCGGCCCCTTTAATCGCCGGAACCCCAATGTCGTCGATTAAGCTCTCTGACTATGCTATGACTATGCTCTGGCGATGGTGCCCCGGGTGAAAAAAATGTGGCACCAGCACATGCCCGAGCCAAGCATGTGCACCGTGGCTAAAAATCTTAGACTGGGAATGAACTCCGTATGCTTAGACATGGAATGAACTCAATACGCATAAGTCAACCCATGAAACGAGCGTGCGGGTGTTGAGCCGATCGAAGAGGCATAATGTGCAAGTCGGGGATCAGCTCAGTCCCCCTCTACGTGCTGCCGGTCTCACTACAAAAACCCTCGGTCTAGCTGGGGCTTAGACATGGAATGAACTCCCTATGCCTAAGCCAACCCACGAAACGGGCGTGCGGGTGCTCAATCGGCCGAAGAGGTAAAATGCTTAAGTCGGGGATCGACCCGATCCCCCCTGTATGCTGTCGATCCTACTGCTGGTCCTACTATCACAATCCTCGATTCGGTCTGAGCTTAGACTGGGAATGAACTCCGTATGCTTAGACATGGAATGAACTCCGTATGCCTAAGCCAACCCATGAAACGAGGGTGTGGGTGCTCAGTCGACCGGAGAGGTAGAATACGCAAGTCGGGGATCAACCTAGTCCCCCCTGCGTGCTATCAATCCTGCTGTCACAACCCTCGATTCGGTCCAATCTTAGACTGGGAATGAACTCCGTATGCCTATGTCAACCCATGAAACGAGCGTGTGGGCACTGAGCCAACTGGAGAGGCAGAATGCATAAGTTGAGGATCGGCCCGGTCCCCCTCTGCATGCTGTCAGTCCCGTTGCCACAACCCTCGGTCCGTCTAGGGCTTAGACATGGAATGAACTCCCTATGTCTAAGCCAACCCACAAAACGGGTGTGCGGGTGCTCAGCCAACTGGAGAGGCAAAATGCATATGCTGGGGATCGGCCAGGTCCCCCCTACGTGCTGTCAATCTTACTATTGCAACCCTCGGTCCGGTTCGATCTTAGGCTGGGAATGAACTCCGTATGCATAGACTAGTCCCGCTGTCGGTCCTGCTGCCACAACCCTCGGTCTAGCTAGGGCTTAGACATGGAATGAACTCCGTATGCCTAAGCCAACCCACAAAACGAGCGTGCTAGTACTCAGCCGGCCGGAGAGGCATAATGAGCAAGCCAGGGATCAGCCCGGTCCCCCTCTACGTGCTATCGATCCCGCTACGGGTCCTACTGCCATAACCCTCGGTTCGATTGGGGCTTAGACATGGAATGAACTCCGTATGCCTAAGCCATCCCATGAAACGAGCGTGCGGGTGCTCAGTCGGTCAGAGAGGCAAATGTTTAAGTCAGGGATCGGCCCGATCCCCCCTGTGTGCTATCGATCCTACTGCCCAACCCTCGGTCCGGTCTGATCTTAAACTAGGAGTGAACTCCGTATGCTTAGACTGGGGATGAACTCCGTATGCCTAAGTTAACCCACGAAACAAACGTGCGGGCCCTCAGCCGACCAGAAAGGCAGGATCCACAAGCCGGGGATCAAACGGGTGGTAGGTGGGTTCAAGCACATCTTCATATTTCTGCCATGCCAATGCCATTTTTATGGCTTGTAAATTCATACAATGGTCCCCTAAGCCTTCATGTGAAGTTTCGTGGCAAGACGACCCGTTTTATCCCCTCTACGTGCTGTCGATCCCCCTCTGCGTGCTGTCGATCCTGCTGCCACAACCCTCAGTTCGGCTAGGGCTTAGACATGGAATGAACTCCGTATGCCTAAGCCAACCCATGAAACGAGCATGCGGGCACTCAACCGGCTGGAGAGGCAGAATGCACAAGCTGAGGATCGACCTGATCCCCCCTGCATGCTGTCGATCCTGCTACTATGACCCTTGGTTCGATCTAATCTTACACTGGGAATAAACTTCGTATGCATAAGTCAACGCATGAAACGAGTGTACGGGCGCTGAGCCGGTCGAAGAGGCATAATGCACAATCTGGGGATCATCCCGGTCCCCCTCTGCGTGCTGTCGGTCCCGTTACCACAACCTTCGGTCTGACTAAGGCTTCGACATGGAATGAACTCCCTATGCCTAAGCCAAGTCATGAAACAGGCGTACGGGCGCTCAGTCGACCGGAGAGGCAGAATGCGTAAGCCGAGGATCAGCCCAATCCCCCCTGCGTACTGCCAATCCTGCTGTCGCAACCCTCGATCCGGTTTGATCTTAGACTGGGAATGAACTCCGTATGCTTAGACTGGGGATGAACTTCGTATGCCTAGGTCAACCCATGAAACAAGTGTATGGGCACTCAGTCGACCAGAGAGGCCGCCCGGAGAGGCATAATGCACAGCCGGGGATCAACCCGGTCCCCCTCTGTGTGCTGTCGATCCCGCTGCCGGTCCTGCTGCCACAACCCTCGGTCCGGCAGGGGCTTACATATGGAATGAACTCTGTATGCCTAAGCCAACCCATGGAACGAGCGTGCGGGCGCTGAGCCGGTCGGAAAGGCATAATGCGCAAGCCGGGCATTGGCCCGATCCCCCTCTGTGTGCTGTCGATCTCGCTACCACAACCCTCGGTCCGGCTAGGGCTTAGACATGGAATGAACTCCCTATGCCTAAGCCAACCCACGAAACGGGTGTGCGGGCGCTCAGTCGGTTGGAGAGGTAGAATGCGCAAGCCGGGGATCGACCTGGTCCCCCCTGCGTGCTGCCGATCCTGCTGCCACAACCCTCGATCTGGTCCAATCTTAGACCGGGAATGAACTTCGTATGCTTAGATTGGGGATGAACTCCATATGCCTAAGTCAACAAACGAAACAAGTGTGCGGGCACTCAGTCGACCAGAGAGGCAGGATGCGCAAGTCGGGGATCAAACGGGTGGTAGGTGGGTTCAAGCACATCTTCATATTTCTGCTGTGCCAATGCCATTTTTATGGCTTGTAAATTCATACAATGGTCGCCTAAGCCTTCATGTGAAGTTTCATGGCTAGACGACCCGTTTTCTATTTTTCATAATTTTTGAAACTTTTTACTGTTCAGGATTTTTTAAAATTCTTTTAGAAAGTGTTTTGTCCCCAAATTTGGTAGAGGTGATCCTTGTATTTTTGTTGGCATGCACAAAAAAATTTGGCTAAAAACTCGAAGTGGAGAAGATTTTGTGACCATTTGAAAAAAGTGTCCCCAATTCAGACACTTTAATGGCTACTGGCAGCAAACCTATAAAATCTTAAATGCTCTTTAAAGGGGTGTGAGTTCTTGACGTTTGATGAGGGATAGGGTGCCAATATAAAGGCCAAGTACCAGCACCCATCGTACATCATGTGTGCACATCCCCCCGGCCCCCCCAATCGTCGGAACCCCAGTGCCACCAGTTAGGCTCTCCGACGATGCTCCGATGATGGTGCCCCGGGTGAAAACAATGCGGTACCAACACATGCCCGAGCCCAGCATGTGCACCGTGGCTCAAACACTTAGACTGGGAATGAACCCCGTATGCTTAGACATGGAATGAACTCCGTATGCTTAGACATGGAATGAACTCCGTATGCCTAAGACATGTGGGCATTCAGCAGGCCGGAGGGACAGAATGCGCAAGCTAGGGATTGGCCCGGTCCCCCCCTGAGTGCTGTCGATCTTGCTGCCACAACCTTCGGTTCGATCCAATCTTAGATTCGGAATGAACTCCGTATGCATAAGTCAACCCACGAAATGAGCCTGCGAGCACTGAGCAGGCCGAAGAGGCATAATGCATAAGCCGAGGATTGGCCCGGTCCCCCTCTGCGTGCTGCCGGTCCCGCTGCCACAACCCTCGGTCCAGCTGGGGCTTAGACATGGAATGAACTCCCTATGCCTAAGCCAACCCACGAAACAGGCGTGCGGGCGCTCAGTCGACCGGAGAGGCAAAATACGCAAGCCGAGGATCGGCCTGGTCCCCCCTGCGTACTACTGATCATGCTACCGCAACCTTCAGTCTAGTTCGATCTTAGACTGGGAATGAACTCTATATGCTTAGACTGGGGATGAACTCCGTATGCTTAAGTCAACCCACGAAACGAGCGTGCAGGCACTCAGCCGGTTAGAGAGGCATAATGCGCAAGCCAGGGATCAGGCCGGTCCTCCTCTGCATGCTGCCAATCCCACTATCGATCCTGCTACCACAACCCTCGATCCGACTGGGGCTTAGACATGGAATGAACTTCGGATGCCTAAGCCAACCCATGAAATGAGCATGCGGGCGCTCAGCCGATCGGAGAGGCAGAATGCGAAAGCCGAGGATCAACCCAGTCGCCCCCTGTGTGCTGTCGATCCTGCTGCTGGCCTTGCTGCTGCAACCCTCGGTCTAGTCCAATCTTAGACTGGGAATGAATCCATAAGCTTAGACATGGAATGAACTCTGTATGCCTAAGCCAACCCATAAAACGAGCGTGTGGGTGCTCAGTCAGTCGGGGAGGCAGAATGCACAAGCTGGGGATCGACTCAGTCCCCCCCTGCGTGTTGTCGATCCTGCTACCGTAACCCTCGGTCTGGTCCGATCTTAGACTGGGAATGAACTCCGTATGCTTAAGTCAACCCACGAAATGAGCGTACGGGCATTGAGCAGGCCGGAGAGGCATAATGTGCAAGCTGGGGATCGACCCGATCCCCCTCTGCGTGCTGTCGATCCCCCCTACATGCTGTCGATCCTGTTGTCGCAACCATCGGTCTGGTCCGATCTTAGACTGGGAATGAACTACGTATGCATAAGTCAACCCACGAAATGAGCGTGCGGGCACTGAGCCGGCCGAAGAGGCACAATGCGCAAGCCAGGGATCAACCCGGTCCCCCTCTACGTGCTGCAGGTCCCGCTCCCACAACCCTCGGTCTGGTTGGGGCTTAGACGTGGAATGAACTCCTTATGCCTAAGCCAACCCACGAAATGGGTGTACGGGTGCTCAACCGGCCGGAGAGGCAGAATACATAAGCCAGGGATCAGCCTAGTCCCCCCTACGTGCTATCGATCCTGTTGTCGTAACCCTTGGTCCAGTTCGATCTTAGACTGGGACTGAACTCCGTATGCTTAGACTGGGGATGAACTCCATATGCCTAAGTCAACCCATGAAACGAGCGTGCGGGTGCTTAGTCGGTCGGAGAGGCCGACCGAAAAGGCATAATGCGTAGGCCAAGGATTAACCCGGTCCACCTCTGCGTGCTGCTTATCCCACTGCTAGTCTTGTTGCCACAACCCTCACTCCGGTTGGGGCTTAGACATGGAATGAACTCCGTATGCCTAAGCCAACTCACAAAACGAGGGTATGGGTGCTCAGCCAGTCGGAGAGGTAGAATGCACATGCCGGGGATCGGCTCAATCCCTTCTGTCGATCCTGCTACTACAACCCTCGGTATGGTCTGATCTTAGACTGGGAATGAACTCTGTATGCATAAGTCAACCCATGAAATGAGCGTGCCGGTGCTAAGCCAACCGAAGAGGAATAATGCGCAAGCTGAGGATCAGCCCGATCTCCCTCACGTGCTGTCGGTCCCTTTGCCATAACCCTCGGTCCTACTAGGGCTGAGAGATGGAATGAACTCCCTATGCCTAAGCTAACCCACGAATCGTGTGCGCGGGCGCTCAGCCGGTCAAAGAGGCAAAATGCGCAAGCTGGGGAATGGCCTGGTCCCCCCTGCATGCTGCCGATCCTGCTATCACAACCCTCGGTCCGATTCGATCTTAGACTGGGAATGAACTCTGTATGCTTAGACTAGGGATGAACTCCGTATGCCTAAGTCAACCCACGAAATGAGCGTGCGGGCGCTCAGTCGGTCGGAAAGGCAGAATGCGTAAGCTGGGGATCGACCCGATCCCCCCTACATGCTGTCGATCCTGCAGCACAACCTCAGTCCGATCCAATCATAGACTGGGAATGAACTCCATATGCCTCAGTCAACCACGAAACGAGCGAGCAGGCGCTGACCCGACCGGAGAGGCATAATAAGCAAGCCGGGGATTGACCCAGTCCCCCTCTATGTGCTGTCGATCGCACTGCCACAACCCTCGGTCCAACTGGGGCTTAGACATTGAATGAACTCCCTAAGCCTACGCCAACCCACGAAATGTGTGTGCGGGTGCTTAACCGGCCGAAGAGGTAGAATACATAAGCTGAGGATCGGCCCGATCCCCCTTACGTGCTACCGAACCTGCTATCGTAACCCTCGATCCGGTCCAATCTTAGACTGGGAATGAACTCCGTATGCTTAGATTGGGGATGAACTCTGTATACCTAAGTCAACCCATTAAACGAGGGTGCGGGCGCTCAGTCGACCAGAGAGGTAGGATGCGCAAGCCGAGGATCGAACGGGTGGTAGGTGGGTTTAAGCACATCTTCATATTTCTGCCAAGCCAATGCTATTTTTATGGCTTGTAAATTCATAAAATGGTCCCCTAAGCCTTCATGTGAAGTTTCGTGGCAAGACGACCCATTTTCTATTTTTCATGATTTTTGAAACTTTTTACGGTTTGGGATTTTTTAAAATTTTTTTTGAAAAACTTTTGTCCCCAAATTTGGTAGAGGTGATCCTTGTAATTTTGTTGGCATGCACAAAACATTAAGCTAAAAACTCGAAGTGGAGAAGATTTTGTGACCGTTTGAAAAAAGTGTCCCCATTTCAGACATTTTAATGGCTACTGGCAACAAGCCTATAAAATCTCAAATGCTCTTTAAGGGGTGTGAGTTCTCGAGGTTTGATGAGGGATAGGGGGCCAATATATGGGCCAAGTACCAGCACCTATTGCACATCATGTCCGTACACCCCCTGGCCCCCCTAATCACCGAAACCCCCAATGCCGACGGTTAGGTTCTCTGGCGATGCTCCGACGATGGTGCACCGAACAAAAAAAATGCGGCACCTGCACTTGCCCGAGCGTAGCATGTGCACCGTGGCTCAAAATCTTAGACTGGGAATGAACTCCGTATGCTTAGACATGGAATGAACTCCATATGCCTAA
Source organism: Durio zibethinus (assembly GCF_002303985.1). Next base: position 34,551,143 of record NW_019167826.1, on the reverse strand, counting down.
CCCAAGACACGAAAGGAGCGTGCGGGCGCTCAGTCAGCCATAGAGGCAGAATGCGCAAACCGGGGATCGACTCGGTCCCCACCTGCATGTTGTCGATCCTGCTGCCTTAACCCTCGATCCGGTCTGATCTTAGACTAGGAATGAACTCCGTATGCATAAGTCAACCCATGAAACGAGCGTACGGGCGTTTAGCAAGCCGAAGAGGCATAATACGCAAGTCAGGGATCGGCCCGGTCCCCCTCTGCATGCTGTTGGTCTCGCTGCCACAACCCTCAGTCTGACTGGGGCTTAGATATGGAATGAACTCCCTATGCCTAAGCCAACCCACGAAACGGGCGTGCGGGCACTCAGCCGGCCGGAGAGGAAGAATGCGCAAGCCGGGGATCGGCCCGGTCCCCCCTGCGGGCTATCGATCCTGCTGTTGCAACCCTCGGTCCGGTTCGATCTTAGACTGGGAATGAACTCCGTATGCTTAGACTGGGGATGAACTTCGCATGCCTAAGTCAACCCACGAAATGAGCGTGTGGACGCTCCGCGGACCAGAGAGGCAGGATGCGCAAGCCAAGGATCGAATGAGTGGTAGGTGGGTTCAAGCACATCTTCATATTTCTATCATGTGAATGCCATTTTTATGGCTTTTAAATTCATACAATGGTCCCCTAAGCCTTCATGTGAAGTTTCGTGGCAAGACGACCCGTTTTCTATTTTTCATGATTTTTGAAACTTTTTACGGCTCGGGATTTTTTAAAATTTTTTTAGAAAGAGTTTTGTCCCCAAATTTGGTAGAGGTGATCCTTGTATTTTTTTTGGCATGCACAAAACAATTCAGCTAAAAACTCGAAGTGGAGAAGATTTTGAGATCGTTTGAAAAAAAGTGTCCCCATTTCAGACACTTTAATGGCTACCGGCAGCAAACCTAAAAAATCTCAAATGCTCTTTAAGGGGGTGTGAGTTCTTGAGGTTTGATGAGGGATAGGGGGCCAATATAAGGGCCAAGTACCAGCACCCATCGTACATCATGTGTGCATACACCCCGCCCCCCCAATCATCGAAACCCCCAATGCCGTCGGTTAGGCTCTCCGGCGATGGTGCCCTGGGCGAAAAAAATGCGGCACCTGCACATGCCTGAGCCCAGCATGTGCACCATCACTCAAAATCTTAGACTGGGAATGAACTCCGTATGCCTAAGCCAACCCATGAAACGAGCGTGCGGGCACTCAGCCGACCAGAGAGGCAGAATGCGCAAGCCGGGGATCGGCCCAGCCTTCCCTATGTGCTGTCGATCCTGCTACCGTAACCCTCGGTCCAGGTCTGATCTTTGACCGAGAATGAACTCCGTATGCATAAGTCAACCCATGAAATGAGCGTACGGGCGCTGAACCGACCGAAGAGGCATAATGCGCAAGCCAGGGATCGACCCGGTCCCACTCTGCATGCTGCCCGTCCCGCTACCACAACCCTCGATCTAGCTGGGGCTTAGACATGGAATAAACTCCCTATGCCTAAGCCAACCCACGAAACAGGCATGCGGGCACTCAGCCGACCGGAGAGGCAGAATGCGTAAGCCGGGGATCGACCCGATCCCCCCTGCATGCTATCGATCTTGCTGCCGCAACCCTCGATCCAGTCCGATCTTAGACTGGGAATGAACTTCATATGCTTAGACTAGGGATGAACTCCGTATGCCTAAGTCAACCCACGAAATGAGCGTGCGGGCGCTCAGCCGGCTGGACAAGCCAGTCAGAGAGGTATAATGCCTCGGTCCCTTTCTGCATGCTTCCGATCCTGCTGCCACAACCCTCGGTCCGGTTGGGGCTTGGACATGGAATGAACTTCGTATGCCTAAGCCAACCCACGAAACAAGCGTACAGGCCCTCAGCCGACCGGAGAGGCAGAATACGCAAGCCAGGGATCGACCCGATCCCCCCTGGGTGCTACCGATCTTGCTGCCGCAACCCTCGATCCGGTCCGATCTTAGACTGGGAATGAACTCTGTATGCTTAGACATGGAATGAACTGCGTATGCCTAAGCCAACCCATGAAACGAGAGTGCGGGCGCTCAACCGACCGAAGAGGCAGAATGCGCAAGCCGGGGATTGACCCGGTCCCCCCTGCGTGCTGTCGATCCTGCTATCGTAACCCTCAGTCCGGTCCGATCTTAGACTGGGAATGAACTCCGTATGCCTAAGTCAACCCACGAAATGAGCGTGCGGGCGCTGAGCCGACCGGAGAGGCATAATATGCAAGTCGGGGATCGGCCCAGTCCCCCTCTACGTGCTACCGGTCTCGCTGCCACAACCCTCGTTCCAGCTGGGGCTTAGACATGGAATGAACTCCCTATGCCTAAGCCAACCCACGAAACGGGCGTACGGGCGCTCAGTCGGTCGGAGAGGCAGAATGCGCAAGCCGGGGATCGACCTGATCCCCCCTGCGTGCTACCGATCCTGCTGCTGCAACCCTTGATCCGGTCTGATGTTAGACTGGGAATGAACTCCGTATGCCTAAGTCAACCCACGAAACGAGCGTGCGGGCGCTGAGCAACTGGAGAGGCATAATGCGCGAGCCGGGGATCGGCCCGGTCCCCCTCTACGTGCTATCGGTCCCGCTGCCATAGCCCTCGGTCTGGTTGGGGCTTAGACATGGAATGAACTCCCTATGCCTAAGCCAAACCACGAAACGGGCGTGCAGGCGCTCAGCCGGTCGGAAGAGCAGAATGCGCAAGCCAGGGATCAGTCCCGGTCACCCCTCTACGTGCGTGTCGGTGCCCGCTGCCACAACCCTCGGTCCGGTTGGGGCTTTAGACATGCGAAGTGGAACTCCCTATGCCTAAACGAACCCATGAAACGGGCGTGCGGGCGCCTCAAGCCGAATCGGAGAGGCAGAATGCGCAAGCTGAGGATCGGCCTGGTCCCCCTGTGTGCTGCTGATTTGTACTCCCATAAGCCTCGATCCGATCCGATCTTAGACTGGGAATGACTCCGTTGCTAGGGGAACTCCGTATGCCTAAGGTCAAGCCACATGAAACGAGCGTACGCGGTGCTCAACCGATCGGAGGGGTCGGTCGGAGAGGCATATGCGAAGCCAGGGATCAGTCGACCCCGCTGTCGGTCCTGCCTGCCACAAACCCTTCGATCCAGCTAGGGGCTTTGACGTGGAATGAACTCCATATGCCTAAGCCGCCCATGAAATGAGCGTGCTAGTGCTCAGCCGGCCAGGAGAGGTAGAATGCACAAGCCGGGGATCGGCTCGATCCCCCCTACGTGCTGCCGATCCTGCTATCGCAAAGCCTCGATCCGATCCAATCTTAGACTGGGAATGAACTCCGTACGCTTAGATTAGGGATGAACTCCGCTATGCCTAAGTCAACCCATGAACGAGCGTCGGGTGCTCAGCCGATCGGAGAGGCCAGTCGAAGAGGCCATAATACGCAAGCCAGGGATTAGCCAATCCCACTGTCGATCTTGCTGCCACCAACCCTCGGGTCCAGCTGGGGGCTTAGACATGCAATGAACTCTGTATGCCTAAGCCAACCCACGAAACGAGCGTGCTAGTGCTCAGTCGGCTGGAGAGGCATAATGCGCAAGCCAGGGATCAGCTCGGTCCCCCTCTGCGTGCTGTCAATCCCGCTGTCGGTCCTACTGCCACAACCCTCAATTTGGCTGGGGTTTAGACATGGAATGAACTCCATATGCCTAAGCCATCCCACGAAACGAGTGTGCGGGCACTCAGTCAGTTGGAGAGGCAGATGCGTAAGCCTAAGATCGACCCGATCCCCCCTGTGTGTTACCGATCCTGCTGCCCAACCCTCGGTCCGGTCTGATCTTAGACTGGGAATGAACTCCGTATGCTTAGACTGGGGATGAACTCCGTATGCCTAAGTCAACCCACAAAATGAATGTGTGGGCGCTCAATCGATCGGAGAGGCAGAATGTGCAAGCTGGGGATCGAACGGCTGGTAGGTTGGTTCAAGCACATCTTCATATTTCTACCATGCCAATGCCTTTTTTATGGCTTGTAAATTCATACAATGGTCCCCTAAGCCTTCATGTGAAGTTTCGTGGCAAGACGACCCATTTTATATTTTTCACGATTTCAAAACTTTTACGGTTCGAGATTTTTTAAACTTTTTTTAGAAAGCGTTTTGTCCCCAAATTTGGTAGAGCTGATCCTTGTATTTTTGTAGGCATGCACAAAAAAATTCAGCTAAAAACTCAAAGTGGAGAAGATTTTGTTACCGTTTGAAAAAAGTGTCCCCATTTTAGACACTTTAATGGCTACTGGCAGCAAACCAATAAAATCTCGAATGCTCTTTAAGGGGTGTGAGTTCTCGAGGTTTGGTGAAGGATAGGGGGCCAATATAAGGGCTAAGTACCACCACCCATTGCACATCATGTGTGCACACCCCCTGGCCCCCCAATCACCGGACCCCCCAATGCCGTCGGTTAGGCTCTCCGACGATGCTCCAACGATGGTGCCCCGGGTGAAAAAATGCAGCACCAGCACATGCCCGAGCCCAGCATGTGCACCGTGGCTCAAAATCTTAGACTTTGAATGGAATCCATATGCTTAGACATGGAATGAACTCCGTATGCCTAAGCCAACCCACGAAACGAGTGTACGGGCGCTCAACTGGCTGGACAGGCAGAATGCGCAAGTTGAGGATCAACCCGATCCCCCTGCATGCTGTCGATCCTGCTACTGCAACCCTCTGTCCGGCTGATCTTACACTTAGAATGAACTTCATATGCATAAGTCAACCCATGAAACGAGCGTACGGGCGTTAAGCCAGTCGAAGTGGCATAATGCGCAAGCTGAGGATCAGCCCGGTTCCCTTCTGCGTGCTATCAGTCTTGCTGCCACAACCCTCGGTCCGGCTGGGGCTTAGACATGGAATGAACTCCCTATGCCTAAGCCAAACCATGAAACAGGCGTGCGGGCGCTCAGTCGGCCGGAGAGGCAGAATGCGTAAGCCAGGGATCGGCCCAATCCCCCCTGCATACTACCAATCCTGCTGTCGCAACTCTCGATTCGGTCCGATCTTAGACAGGGAATGAACTCCATATGCTTAGACTGGGGATGAACTCCATATGCCTAAGTTAACCCATGAAATGAGTGTACGGGTGCTCAGTCGACCGGAGAGGCCACCCGAAGAGGCATAATGCGCAGCGAGAATCAGTCCGATCCCCCTCTGCGTGCTGCAGATCCCGCTGTCGCTCCTACTGCCATAACCCTCGGTCTAACTTGGGCTTAAACATAGAATGAACTCCGTATGCCTAAGCCAACCCATGAAACGAGCGTGCGGGTGCTGAGCCGGCCGAAAAGGCATAATGCATAAGCCAGGCATCAGCTTGGTCCCCCTCTGCGTGCCGTCGATCCCGCTACCACAACCCTCGGTCCGGCTAGGGCTTAGACATGGAATGAACTCCCTATGCCTAAGCCAACCCACGAAACGGGTGTACGGGTGCTCAGCCGACCAGAGAGGTAGAATGCGCAAGCCAGGGATCGATCCGGTCCCCCTTGCGTGCTGTCGATCCTGCTGCCGCAACCCTCGATCCGATCTGATCTTAGACTGGGGATGAACTCCGTATGCTTAGACTGGGGATGAACTCCGTATGCCTAAGTCAACAAACGAAATGAGCGTGCGGGCACTCAGCCGACCAGAGAGGCAAGATGCACAAGCCGGGGATCGAACGGGTGGTAGGTAGGTTCAAGCACATCTTCATATTTTTGCTATACCAATTCCTTTTTTATAGCTTGTAAATTCATACAATGGTCGCCTAAGCCTTCGTGTGAAGTTTCGTGGTAAGCGACCCGTTTTCTATTTTTCACGATTTTTGAAACTTTTTGCTGTTCGGGATTTTTTAAAATATTTTTAGAAAGTGTTTTGTCCCCAAATTTGGTAGAGGTGATCCTTGTATTTTTTTTGGCATGCATAAAAAATTCAGCTAAAAACTAGAAGTGGAGAAGATTTTGTGACCGTTTGAAAAAAGTGTCCCCATTTCATACACTTTAATGGCTACTGGCAGCAAACCTATAAAATCTCAAATGCTCTTTAAGGGGGTGTGAGTTCTTGAGGTTTGATGAGGGATAGGGCACCAATATATAGGCCAAGTACCAGCACCCATCATACATCATGTGCTACACCCCCGCCCCACCAATCGCTAAACCCTCAATCCCACGGTTAGGCTCTCCAGCATGTGCACCGTGGCTGAGCCCTGAGCAAAAAAAATGCGGGTACCAGCACATGCTTGAGCCCAGCATTGTGTACCATGGCTCAAACTCTTAGACTGGGAATGAACTCCATATGCTTAGACATGGAATGAACTCCGTATGCCTAAGCCAACCACGAAACGAGCGTGTGGAGCGCTCAGTCGGACCGGAGGGACAGAATGCCCAAGTCGGGATCGGCCTGATCCCCCCCTGAGTGCTGTCGATCTTGCTGCCACAACCTTCAGTCTGATCTGATCTTAGATTGGGAATGAACTCCGTATGCATAAGTCAACCCACGAAACAAGCGTGCGGGGCTAAGCAGGCCGAAGAGGCATAATGCACAACCCGAGGATTGGCCCGGTCCCCCTCTGCGTGCTACCGGTCCCGCTGCCACAATCCTCCATCGGCTGGGGCTTAGACATGGAATGAACTCCCTCTGCCTAAGCCAACCCACGATACAGGTGTGCTGGCGCTCAGTCGGCCAGGGAGGCAAAATGCGGAAGCCAGGGATCGGCCCGGTCCCCCCTGCGTACTGCCGATCATGATGCTGCAACCCTCAGTCTGGTTTGATCTTAGATTGGGAATGAACTCTGTATGCTTAGACTAGGGATGAACTCCGTATGCTTAAGTCAACCTATGAAACGAGCGTGCGGGCACTCAGCCGGTCGGAGAGGCATAATGCGCATGCTGTCGATCCCTCTATCTGTCCTGCTACCACAACCCTCGATTCACCTGGGGCTTAGACATGGAATGAACTTCGTATGCCTAAGCCAACCTACGAAATGAGTGTGTGAGTGCTCAGTCGATCAGAGAGGCAGAATGCAAAAGCTGAGGATCAACCCGATCGCCCCCTGTGTGCTACCGATCCTACTGCTGGTCTTGTTGCCGTAACCCTCGATCCAGTCCGATCTTAGACTGGGAATGAATCCATAAGCTTAGACATGGAATGAACTCTGTATGCCTAAGCCAACCCACAAAATGAGCGTGCGGGCGCTCAGCCGATCGGGGAGGCAGAATGCGCAAGCTGGGGATCGGCTCAGTCCCCCCTACGTCTTCGATGCTGCTACCACAACCCTCGGTCCAATCTGATCTTAGACTGGGAATGAACTCCGTATGCCTAATTCAACCCACGAAATAAACGTGCGGGCATTGAGCAGGCCGAAGAGGCATAATGCGCAAGCCGGGGATCGGCTCGATCCCCCTCTGCGTGCTATCGGTCCCCCCTACGTGCTGTCGATCCTGCTACCACAACCATCAGTTTGGTCTGATCTTAGACTGGGAATGAACTACGTATGCATAAGTCAACCCACGAAATGAGCATGCGGGCACTGAGCCGGTCGAAGAGGCATAATGCGCAAGCCGAAGATCAGCCCGGTCCCCCTCTACGTGCTGTTGGTCTCGCTCCCACAACCCTCGGTCTGACTGGGGCTTAGACGTGGAATGAACTCCCTATGCCTAAGCCAACCCATGAAACGGGTGTACGGGCACTTAGCCGATCGAAGAGGCAGAATACACAGGCCAGGGATCGGCCCAGTCCCTTCTGTGTGCTACCGATCCTGCTACCTTAACCCTCGATCCAGTTTGATCTTAGACTGGGAATGAACTCCGTATGCTTAGACTGGGGATGAACTCCGTATGCTTAAGTCAACCCATGAAATGAGTGTATGGGCATTCAGCCGATTGAAGAGGCCGATCGAAAAGGCATAATGCGTATGCCGATGATCAGCCCGATCGACCTCTACGTGCTGCTTATCCCATTGTCGATCCTGCTGCCACAACTCTCAGTCTGGCTGGGGCTTAGACATGGAATGAACTCCGTATGCCTAAGCCAACTCACGAAATGAGCATGCGAGCGCTCAGTCGATCAGAGAGGCAGAATGCGTATATCGAGGATCGATTCAGTCCCTCCTGTTGATCCTACTGTCATAACCCTCGGTCTGGTCTGATCTTAGATTGAGAATGAACTCCGTATGCATAAGTCAACCCATGAAACGAGCGTGCCGGCACTGAGCTGGTCGAAGAGGAATAATGTGCAAGCTGAGGTTTAGCCCGGTCTCCCTCTATGTGCTGCCGGTCCCGTTGCCACAACCCTCGGTCCGACTGTGGTTGAGACATGGAATGAACTCCCTATGCCTAAGCCAACCCAAGAATTGTGCGTGCGGACGCTCAGTCGACCGGAGAGGCAAAATGCGCAAGTCGGGGAACGGCCCGGTCCCCCTTGCGTGCTGTCGATCTTGCTGCCGTAACCCTCGGTTCGGTCTGATCTTAGACTAGGAATGAACTCTGTATGCTTAGACTGGGATGAACTCCGTATGCCTAAGTCAACCCACGGAACGAGCGTGCGGGCATTCAGTCGACCGAAAAGGCAGAATGCATAAGCCGGGGATCGACCTGGTCCCCTTCTGCGTGCTGTCGATCCTGCAGCCACAACCCTCAGTTCGGTCTGATCATAGACTGGGAATGAACTCCATATGCTTAAGTCAACCCACGAAAGGAGCGAGCAGGCGCTGACCCTACTGGAAAGGCATAATGCGCAAGTCGGGGATCGACTCGATCCCCCTCTGCGTGCTGCCAATCCCATAACCACAACCCTCGGTCCGACTGAGGCTTAGACATGGAATGAACTCCCTATGCCTAAGCCAACCCATGAAACGGGCGTGCGGGTGCTCAATTGGCTGGAGAGGTAGAATACGTAAGTGGGGGATCGACCCGGTACCCCCTACATGCTACCGATCCTACTACCATAACCCTCGGTCTGGTCTGATCTTAGACTGGGAATGAACTCCATATGCTTAGACTGGGGATGAACTCCGTATGCCTAAGTCAACCCATGAAACGAAGGTGCGGATGCTCAACTGACCAGAGAGGCAGGATGCGTAAGCTAGGGATCGAACGAGTGGTAGGTGGGTTCAAGCACATCTTCATATTTCTGCCAAGCCAATGCTATTTTTATGGCTTGTAAATTCATACAATGGTCCCCTAAGCCTTCATGTGAAGTTTCGTGGCAAGATGACCCGTTTTCTATTTTTCACGATTTTTGAAACTTTTTGCAGTTTGGGATTTTTTTAAAATTTTTTTAGAAAGAGTTTTGTCCCCAAATTTGGTACAGGTGATCCTTGTATTTTTGTTGGCATGCACAAAAACATTAAGTGAAAAACTCGAAGTGGAGAAGATTTTGTGACCGTTTGAAAAAAGTGTCCCCATTTCAGACACTTTAATGGCTACTGGTAGCAAGCCTATAAAATCTCAAATGCTCTTTAAGGGGTGTGAGTTCTCGAGGTTTGATGAGGGATAGGGGGCCAATATATGGGCCAAATACCAGCACCTATCGCACATCATGTGCGCACACCCCCTGGCCCCCCAATCGTCGGAACCCCCAATGCCGCCGGTTAGGCTCTCCGCGATGCTCCGATGATGGTGCCCCGAGTGAAAAAAATGCGTCACCTGCACATGCCCGAGCCTAGCATGTGCACCGTGGCTCAAAATCTTAGACTGGGAATGAAATCCGTATGCTTAGACATGGAATGAACTCCGTATGCCTAAGCCAATACACGAAAGGAGTGTACGGGCGCTTAGCCAGCCAAAAAGGTAGAATGCGCAAGCCGGGGATCGACCTGGTCCCCACCCGCATGCTGTCGATCCTACTACCCGTAACCTCGGTCTGATCCGATCTTAGACTGGGAATGAACTTCGTATGCATAAGTCAACCCACGAAATGAGCGTACGGGCACTGAATAGGCCGAAGAGGCATAATGCGCAAGTCGGGGATCGCCTCGATCCCCCTATGCATGCTATCGGTCCCGCTGCCACAACCCTCGGTCCAGCTAGGGCTTAGACATGGAATGAACTCCCTATACCTAAGCCAACCCATGAAGCGGACGTGCGGGCACTCAGTCGGCCGGTGAGGAAGAATGCGCAAGCCGGGGATCGGATCGATCCCCCCTGCGTGCTACCGATGCTGCTGCCGTAACCCTCGATCCGGTCTGATCTTAGACTGGGAATGGACTCCGTATGCTTAGACTGGGGATGAACTCTGCATGCCTAAGTCAACCCATGAAACGAGCGTGCGGGCGCTCAGCCGGTCGGAGAGGCAGAATGCGTAAGCTCAGGATCGACCCGGTCCCCCCTACGTGCTGTCGATCTTGCTGCCGCAACCCTCGATCTGGTCTGCTCTTAGACTGGGAATGAACTCCGTATGCTTAGACATGGAATGAACTCCGCATGCCTAAGCCAACCCACAAAACGAACGTGCGGGCGCTCAGCCGACCGGAGAGGTAGAATGCACAAGCCGGGGATCAGCCCGATCCCCCTTACGTGCTGTCGATCTTGCTGTCACAACCCTCAATCCGTTCTGATCTTAGACTGGGAATGTACTCCATATGCCTAAGTCAACCCACGAAACGAGCGTGCAGGCGCTGAGCCAGCCAGAGAGGCATAATGCACAAGTCAGGGATCAGCCTGGTCCCCCTCTGCATGCTGTCGGTCCCGCTACCACAACCCTTGGTCTGGCTGGGGCTTAGACATGGAATGAACTCCCTATGTCTAAGCCAACCCATGAAACAGGCGTGCGGGTGCTCAGTCGATCAGAGAGGCAGAATGCGTAAGCTGGGGATCGACCCGATGCCCCTTGCGTCCTGTCGATCCTACTGTCGTAACCCTCGGTACGGTCCGATCTTAGACTGGGAATGAACTCCATATGCTGAGACTGTGGATGAACTCCGTATGCCTAAGTCAACCCATGAAACGAGCGTGTGGGCGTTCAACCGACCAGAGAGGCAGGATGCGTAAGCCGAGGATCGAACGAGTGGTAGGTGGGTTCAAGCACATCTTCATTTTTCTGCCATGCAAATGAAGATGTTCAAACCGCCAGTTAGGCTCTTTGATGATGCTTCGATGATGCTCCGGTGATGGTGCCCCGGGTGAAAAAAATGCGACACCTACACATGCCCGAAAAGGCATAATGTTCAAACCAGGGATCAGCCCGGTCCCCCTCTCCGTGCTGTCGATCTCATTGTAGGTCCTGCTGCCACAACCCTCGATCCAGCTGGGGCTTGGACATGGAATGAGCTCCGTATCCCTAAGCCAACCCATGAAACGAGCTTGCGGGTGCTCAGTCGGTCGAAGAGGTAGAATTCATAAGCCGGGGATCGGTCTGATCCCCCCTTGCGTGCTGTCGATCCTGTTGCTGGTCCTGCTGCCACAACCCTTTGTCCAGTCCGATCTTAGACTGGGAATGAACTCCGTATGCTTAAGCCAACCCAAGAAACGAACGTGCGGGCACTCAGTTGGATGGAGAGGTAGAATGCACAAGCCAGGGATTGGCTCGGACCCCCCTGCGTGCTATCAATCCTACTGCCACAACCCTTGGTCCGATCTGATCTTAGACTAGGAATGAACTCCATATGCCTAAGTCAACCCATGAAATGAGCGTGCAGGCGTTGAACCGGTCAGAGAGGCATAATGCGCAAGCCGGGGATCAACTCGATCCCCCTCTACGTGCTGTCGGTCCCGCTTGCCACAACCCTCGGTCCGGCTGAGGCTTAGACATAGAATGGACTCCCTATGCCTAAGCCAACGCATGAACGGGCGTGCGGACACTCAGTCGGTGGAAGAGGCAGAATGCGTAAGTCGGGGATAGGCCCGGTCCCCTCTACGTGCTGCCGATCTTGTTGTCGCAACCCTCGGTTCGATCCGATCTTATACTATGAATGAACTCTGTATGCTTAGACTGGGGATGAACTCTGTATGCCTAAGTCAACCCATAAAATGAGCGTGCAGGCACTCAGTCGACCAGAGAGACAGGATGCGCAAGCCGAGGATCGAACGGGTGGTAGGTGGGTTCAAGCACATCTTCATATTTCTACCATGCCAATGCCATTTTTATGGCTTGTAAATTCATACAATGGTCTCCTAAGCCTTCATGTGAAGTTTCATGGCAAGATGACCCATTTTCTATTTTTCATGATTTTTAAAACCCTCGATCGAGCTGGGGCTTACACATTGAATGAACTCCCTGTGCCTAAGCCAACCCACGAAACAGGCGTGCGGGTGCTCAATCGACTGGAGAGGCAGAATGTGCAAGTCGGGGATCGACTCGATCCTTCTTGCGTGCTGCCGATCTTGCTGCCGTAACCCTTGGTCCGATCTGATCTTAGACTGGGAATGAACTCTGTATGCTTAGACTGAGGATGAACTCTGTATGCCTAAGTCAACCCATGAAACGAGCATGCGGGCGTTCAGCTGACCAAAGAGGCAGGATGTGCAAGCCAAGGATCGAACGGGTGGTAAGTGGGTTCAAGCACATCTTCATATTTCTGTCATGCCAATGCCATTTTTATGGCTTGTAAATTCATATAATGGTCCCCTAAGCCTTCGTGTGAAGTTTCGTGGCAAGACGACCCGTTTTCTATTCATCACGATTTTCAAAACTTTTTGTGGTTTGGGATTTTTTTAAATTTTTTAGAAAGAATTTTGTCCCCAAATTTGGTAGAGGTGATCCTTGTATTTTTGTTGGCATGCACAAAAAAATTCAGCTAAAAACTCGAAGTGGAGAAGATTTTGTAACCGTTTGAAAAAAGTGTCCCCATTTCAGACACTTTAATGGCTACTGGCAGCAAACTTATAAAATCTCAAATGCTCTTTAAGGGGGTGTGAGTTCTCAAGGTTTGATGAGGGATGGGGGGCCACTATAAAGGCCAAGTACTAGCACCCATCACACATCATGTTCGTGCACCCCCCGGCCCCCCCAATCGTCAAAACCCCAATGTTGTCGGTTAGGCTCTCCGCGATGCCCCAGGGGCCAGGATGCTCTGGCGATGGTGCCCCGAGCGAAAAAAATGTGGCACCAGTAGATGCCCAAGCCCAGCATGTGCACCGTGGCTCAAAATCTTAGACTAGGATTGAACTCCGTATGCTTAGACATAGAATGAACTCCGTATGCCTAAGCCAACCACGAAACGAGCGGCGGGCGCTCAGCCGGCGGAGAGGTAGAATGCGAAGCTGGGGACCGACCCGATCACCCTTTGCATGCTGTCGATCCTGCTATGTGCTGTCGATCCCATTGCCACAACCCTTGGTCCGCTAGGCTTAGACATGGAATGAACTCCCTATGCTAAGCCAACCCACGAAACGGGCGTGCGGGCGCTCAGTCGATCAGAGAGGAAGATGCGCAGGAGGATCGGCTCGATCCCCCTACGTGCTACCCATCCTGCTGCACAACACTCGATCTGATCTATCTTAGATTGGGAATGAACTCTGTATGCTTAGACGGGATCAACTCCGTATGCCTAAGTCAACCCACGAAACGAGCGGACGGGCGCTCGGTTGTCAGAGAGGCAGAAAGCGCAAGCCAGGATCGGCCCAGTCCCCCTGCGTGTTGTCGATCCTGCTACTGCAACCCTCAGTCTGATCTGATCATAGACTGGGAATGAATTTCGTATGCATAAGTCAACCCACGAAACAAGCGTGTGGGCACTGAGCCAGTCAAAGAGGCATAATACGCAAGCCGAGGATCAGCCCCGTACCCCTCTATGTGTTGCCGGTCCCGCTGCCACAACCCTTAGTCCAGTTGGGGCTTAGACATCGAATGAACTCCCTATACCTAAGCCAACCCATGAAATGGGCGTGCGGGCGCTCAGTCGGTCGGAGAGGTAGAATGCGCAATGCGAGGATCAGCCTGATCCCCCTTGCGTGCTGTCGATCCTGCTGTCGTAACCCTCAATCCGATCTGATCTTAGACTGGGAATGAACTCCGTATGCTTACATTGGGGATGAACTCGTTTGGCTAAGTCAACCCATTAAACGAGCATGCGGGTGCTTAGCTGGTCAGAGAAGCTGGCTGGAGAGGCATAATGAGTAAGCCAAGGATCAGCCCGGTCCCCCTCTGGGTGCTGCCGATCCCGCTGCCAGTCTTGCTGCCACAACCCTCGATTCGGCTGGGCTTAGACATGGAATGAACTCTGTATGCCTAAGCCAACCCATGAAACGAGCATGCACGTGCTCAGCCGATCAGAGAGGCAGAATGCATAAGTCGGAGATTGCCCGGTCCCCCCCTGCGTGCTGTCGATCCTACTGGCACAACCCTCGGCCGGTCCAATCTTAGATTGGGAATGAACTCCATATGCTTAGACATGGAATGAACTCCGTATCCCTCAGCCAACCCACGAAACGAGTGTGCGGGCGCTCAGCCGGTCGGAGAGGCAGAATGCATAAGCCGGGGATCGGTTCGATCCCCCCTGCGTACTATTGATCCTGCTGCCGCAACCCTCGGTCCGGTCCGATCTTAGACTGGGAATGAACTCTGTATGCTTAGACGGGGGATGAACTCCATATGCCTAAGTCAACCCACGAAACGAGCGTGCGGGTGCTCAGCCGACCAGAGAGGTAGGATGCGCAAGCCGGGGATCGAACGGGTGGTAGGTGGGTTCAAGCACATCTTCATATTTCTGCCATGCCAATGCCATTTTTATGGCTTGTAAATTCATACAACAGCCCCCTAAGCCTTCATGTGAAGTTTCGTTGGTAAGACGACCCGTTTTCTATTTTTCACGATTTTTAAAACTTTTTACGGTTCAGGATTTTTTAAAAATTTTTTTAGAAAGAGTTTTGTCCCCAAATTTGGTAGAGGTGATCCTTGTATTTTGTTGGCATGCACAAAAATATTCAGCTAAAAACTCGAAGTGGAGAAGATTTTGTGACCGTTTGAAAAAGTGTCCCCATTCTAGACACTTTAATGGCTACTGGCAGCAAACCTATAAAATCTCAAATGCTCTTTAAGGGGGTGTGAGTTTCTTGAGGTTTGATGAGAGATAGGAGGCCAATATAAGGCCAAGTGCAAGCACCCATCGAACATCATGTGCGCAGATCCCCCGGCCCCCCAATCGTCGGAACCCCCAATGCCGTCGATTAGGCTCTCCGGCGATGTTTCGGCGATGCTCTGGCAATGGTACCCCAGGCGAAAAAAATGCGGGCACCAGCACATGCCCAAGCCCAGCATGTGCACCGTGGCTCAAAATCTTAGACTGGGAATGAACTTCGTATGCTTAGACATGGAATGAACTCCGTATGACTAAGCCAACCCACGAAACGAGCGTACAGGCGCTCAGCCGACCGGAGAGGTAGAATGCACAAGCCGAAGATCGACCCAATCCCCCCTACGTGCTATTGATCCTGCTGCTGTACCCCTCGGTCTGGTCTGATCTTAGACTAGGAATGAACTCAGTATGCATAAGTCAACCCCATTGAAACGAGCGTGCGGGCGTTGAGCTGGCCGAAGAGGCATAATGCTCAAGCCGAGGATCAACCCGGTCCCCCTTTGCATGCTGCCTGGCCCGCTGCCATAACCCTTGATCTGATTGGAACTTAGACATGGAATGAACTCCCTATGCCTAAGCCACCCCACAAAACGAGCGTGCGGGTGCTCAGCCGACTGGAGAGGTAGAATACACAAGCTGGGGATTGACCTGATCCCCCCTACGTGCTGTCGATCCTGCTACCGCAACCCTCGGTCTAATTCGATCTTAGACTGAGAATGAACTCCGTATGCTTAAACTGGGGATGAACTCTGTATGCCTAAGTCAACCCACGAAACGAGCGTGCGGGTGCTCAGCCGACCAGAGAGGCAGGATGCGCAAGCCGGGATCGAACGGGTGGTAAGTGGGTTTAAGCACATCTTCAAATTTTTGCCATACCAATGCCATTTCTATGACTTGTAAATTCAGAGAATGGTCCCCTAAGCCTTCATGTGAAGTTTCGTGGCAAGACGACCCGTTTTCTATTTTTCACGATTTTCAAAACTTTTTACGGTTCAAGGATTTTTTAAAATTTTTTTAGAAAGATTTTTATCCCCAAATTTGGTGGAGGTGATCCTTGTATTTTTTTGGCATGCAGAAAAAATTCAATAAAAATTCGAAGTTTGAGAAGATTTTGTGACCTTTGAAAAAAGTGTCCCCATTTCAGACACTTTAATGGCTACTGGCAGCAAACCTATAAATCTCAATGCTCCTTAAGGGGTGTGAGTTCTCGAGGTTTGATGAGGATAGGGGGCCAATATAGGGCCAAGTACCAGCACCATCGCACATCATGTGTGCACACCCCTTGGCCCCCCAATTCATCGGAACCCCCAATGCCGTCGGTTAGGCTCTCCGGTGATGCTCTGGCAATGCTTCGGTGATGGTGCCCGGGAGAAAAAAATGTTGGCACCAGCACATGCCTGAAGCCCAGCATGTGCACCGTGGCTCAAAATCTTAGACTGGGATGAACTGTTGCTTAGACATGGAATGAACTCCGTATGCCTAAGCCAACCCACGAAATTAGCGTGCGGGCGCTCAGTCGACCGAAGAGCAGAATGCACAAGTCGGGATCGACTCGGCCCCCCCTGCGTGCTGCGATCCTACTGCGCAACCCTTGGTCTGGCTGATCTTAGACTGGGAATGAACTCCATATGCTTAGACTGGGGATGAACTCCGTATGCCTAAGTCAACCCACGAAACGGGCGTGCTGGCGCTCAGCCGACCAGAGAGGCAGGATGCGTAAGCCGAGATCGAACGGGTGGTAGGTGGGTTCAAGTGTCATGCCCTGGGCAGGCACGCCAAGCACATCAGGCACACCAGGGTGAGCCAGAAGTTAAGGCAAACCAGGCACGCTGGCGGGTATCTGCGCGTAAGGCCTAGCAAACGAGTTCAGAACACCCGCTCGACTTGTAGGCCAGCCCGTGAAATGAAGGCCTGGCATACAAGCTGCCCGCACCATATCCAGAAGGGCCCAAGGTGCTGGACACGCAAGGGAAGCTTCTGGAAGCAGGCAGGATCAGCAGGAGCATCCTGGCAGATTTGGTTGACCCTGAAAATCAGGAGTTAGCATCCTGATTGATTGTAATCCCATGATTTTAACCTTTATTCTAGGGATATTGCCATTAAGTTGTAGCTGGAGCCTCAACTATTAATAGAGGGCTGCTCCACCCTCATTTGTACACCATCAAACACTTCTGTTTCAGTGAATACAAGAGCATTTCCAGAATTCTATCTTGTTCATCCTATTTCTCTTTAACTTGCATAATCAGCCCTTCCCATTGTTCTAGTGCCCGCACGCTTGTGTTTTAGGCTGACTTAGGCACAAAAGGAGATTCCAAGCCTAAGGCCGCACGGATTCTGAGTCTAAGGTTAGAGCCTGTGACAGTTGGTATCAGAGCAAGTTCGATTCTACGTGTTTGTGTTGTGCAGGTTAGATCGTGATTGAGGAGATGGCATCCCAAAGCGACATTGCTAGCCAACAACCAGAGGCCCAAGAGTATGGGAGTGGAAGAGGCAAGAAAGCCGGTTCTAAAGATATCTGGTCTACCATGGACGGTAGGCTGGCCAAGGTGGAGGTGACCATGGCGACATGGGGGAGAAGCTTGAGG
>NW_019167826.1:34513865-34532535 GCF_002303985.1 Durio zibethinus | reverse complement strand
AACCCTCGGTCCCGGCTGGGGCTTAGACATGGAATGAACTCCCTATGCCTAAGCCAAACCATGAAACAGGCGTGCGGCGCTCAGCGGCTGAAGAGGCAGAATGCGTAAGCCAGGGATCGGCCCAATCCCCCTGCATACTACCAATCCTACTGTCGCAACTCTCGATTCGGTCCGATCTTAGACAGGGAATGAACTCCATATGCTTAGACTAGGGATGAACTCCGTATGCCTAAGTTAACCCATGAAATGAGTGTACGGGTGCTCAGTCGATCGGAAGGCCACCCGAAGAGGCATAATGCGCAGCCGAGAATCAGTCCGATCCCCTGCGTGCTGTAGATCCCGCTGTCGGTCCTACTACCATAACCCTCGATCTAACTTGGGCTTAAACATAGAATGAACTCTGTATGCCTAAGCCAACCCATGAAACGAGCGTGCGGGTGCTGAGCCGGTCGAAAAGGCATAATGCGTAAGCCAGGCATCAGCTCGGTCCCCCTCTGCGTGCCATCGATCCCGCTACCACAACCCTCGGTCCAGCTAGGGCTTAGACATGGAATGAACTCCTATGCCTAAGCAACCCACGAAACGGGTGTGCGGGTGCTCAACCGACCAGAGAGGTAGAATGCACAAGCCAGGGATCAACCGGTCCCCGTTGCATGCTGTCGATCCTACTGCCGCAACCCTCGATCCGATCTGATCTTAGACTGGGGATGAACTCCGTATGCTTAGACTGGGGATGAACTCCGTATGCCTAAGTCAACAAACGAAATGAGCGTGCGGGTACTCAGCCGACCAGAGAGGCAGGATGCACAAGCCGGGGATCGAACGGGTGGTAGGTAGGTTCAAGCACATCTTCATATTTCTGCTGTGCCAATGCCTTTTTTATAACTTGTAAATTCATAGAATGGTCGCTTAAGCCTTCATGTGAAGTTTCGTGGTAAGCGACCCATTTTCTATTTTTCACGATTTTTGAAACTTTTTACTGTTCGGGATTTTTTAAAATATTTTTAGAAAGTGTTTTGTCCCCAAATTTGGTAGAGGTGATCCTTGTATTTTTTTTGGCATGCACAAAAAAATTCAGCTAAAAACTAGAAGTGGAGAAGATTTTGTGACCGTTTGAAAAAAGTGTCCCCATTTCATACACTTTAATGGCTACTGGCAGCAAACCTATAAAATCTCAAATGCTCTTTAAGGGGGTGTGAGTTCTTGAGGTTTGATGAGGGATAGGGCACCAATATAAAGGCCAAGTACCAGCACCCATCGTACATCATGCCCCCCCAATCACCGAAACCCTCAGTCCCACCGGTTAGGCTCTCCAGCATGTGCACCGTGGCTGAGCCCCGAGCAAAAAAAATGCGGTACCAGCACATGCTTGAGCCCAGCATGTGCACCATGGCTCAAACTCTTAGACTGGGAATGAACTCCATATGCTTAGACATGGAATGAACTCCGTATGCCTAAGCCAACCCACGAAACGAGCGTGCGAGCGCTCAGTCGACCGGAGGGACAGAATGCACAAGTCGGGGATCGGCCTGATCCCCCCCTGAGTGCTGTCGATCTTGCTGCCACAACCTTCAGTCCGATCTGATCTTAGATTGGGAATGAACTCCGTATGCATAAGTCAACCCACGAAACAAGCGTGCGGGCGCTAAGCAGGCCGAAGAGGCATAATGCACAACCCGAGGATTGGCCCGGTCCCCCTCTGCGTGCTACCGGTCCCGCTGCCACAATCCTCCATCCGGCTGGGGCTTAGACATGGAATGAACTCCCTCTGCCTAAGCCAACCCACGATACAGGTGTGCTGGCGCTCAGTCGGCCAGGGAGGCAAAATGTGTAAGCCAGGGATCGGCCCGGTCCCCCCTGCGTACTGCTGATCATGATGCTGCAACCCTCAGTCTGGTTTGATCTTAGATTGGGAATGAACTCTGTATGCTTAGACTAGGGATGAACTTTGTATGCTTAAGTCAACCTATGAAACGAGCGTGCGGGCATTCAGCCGGTTGGAGAGGCATAATGCGCATGTGTCGATCCCTCTGTTTGTCCTGCTACCACAACCCTCGATCCGCTTGGGGCTTAGACATGAAACGAACTCCGTATGCCTAAGCCAACCCACGAAATGAGTGTGTGAGTGATCAACCCATCAGAGAGGCAGAATGCAAAAGTTGAGGATCAACCCGGTCGCCCCCTGTGTGCTACCGATCCTACTGCTGGTCTTGTTGTCGTAACCCTCGATCCAGTCCGATCTTAGACTGGGAATGAATCCATAAGCTTAGACATGGAATGAACTCTGTATGCCTAAGCCAACCCACAAAATGAGCGTGTGGGCGCTCAGCCGATCGGGGAGGCAGAATGCGCAAGCTGGGGATCGACTCAATCCCCCCTACGTCTTCGATGCTGCTACCACAACCCTCGGTCCAAGCTGATCTTAGACTGGGAATGAACTCCGTATGCCTAATTCAAACCCACGAAATAAACGTGCGGGCATTGAGAGGCCGAAGAGGCATATGCGCAAGCCGGGGATCGGCTCGATCCCCCTCTGCGTGCTATCGGTCCCCCCTACGTGCTGCGATCCTGCTACCACAACCATCAGTTTGGTCTGATCTTGACTGGGAATGAACTACGTATACATAAGTCAAACCCACGAAATGAGCATGCGGGCACTGAGCCGGTCGAAGAGGCATAATGCGCAAGCTGAAGATCAGCCCGGTCCTCCTCTACGTGCTGTTGGTCTCGCTCCCACAACCCTCGGTCTGACTGGGGCTTAGACGTGGAATGAACTCCCTATGCCTAAGCCAACTCACGAAACGGGTGTACGGGCACTTAGCCGACCGAAGAGGCAGAATACACAGGCCAGGGATCGGCCCAGTCCCCTCTGCGTGCTACCGATCCTGCTACCTTAACCCTTTGTCCAGTTCGATCTTAGACTGGGAATGAACTCCGTATGCTTAGACTGGGGATGAACTCCGTATGCTTAAGTCAATCCACGAAACGAGTCTACGAGCGTTCAGTCGGTCGGAGAGGCCGATCGAAAGGGCATAATGCGCATGTCGAGGATCAGCCCGATCGACCTCTACGTGCTGCTTATCCCATTGTCGATCCTACTACCACAACTCTCAGTCTGGCTTAGACATGGAATGAACTCCGTATGCCTAAGCTAACTCATGAAATGAGTGTGCGGGTGCTCAGTTGGTCAGAGAGGCAGAATGCATATACCGAGGATCGGTTCAGTCCCCCCTGTCGATCCTACTGTCGTAACCCTCAGTCTAGTCTGATCTTAGATTGGGAATGAACTCAGTATGCCGGCACTGAGCTGGTCGAAGAGGAATAATGCGCAAGCTTAGGTTTAGCCCGATCTCCCTCTACGTGCTGCCGGTCCCGTTGCCACAACCCTCGGTCTGACTGCAGCTGAGACATGGAATGAACTCCCTATGCCTAAGCCAACCCAAGAATCGTGCATGCGGACGCTCAGTCGACCGGAGAGGCAAAATGCGCAAGTCGGGGAACGACCCTGTCCCCTCTGCGTGCTGTTGATCTTGCTACCGTAACCCTCGATTCGGTCTGATCTTAGACTAGGAATGAACTCTATATGCTTAGACTGGGATGAACTTCGTATGCCTAAGTCAACCCACGGAATGAGCGTGCGGGCATTCAGTCGACCGAAAAGGCAGAATGCATAAACCGGGGATCGACCTGGTCCCCTTCTGCGTACTGTCGATCCTGCAGCCATAACCCTCAGTTCGGTCTGATCATAGACTGGGAATGAACTCCATATGCTTAAGTCAACCTACGAAAGGAGTGAGCAGGCGCTGACCCTACTGGAGAGGCATAATGCACAAGCTGGGGATCGATTCGGTCCCCCTTTGCGTGCTGCCAATCCCATAACCACAACCCTTGGTCCGACTGGGGCTTAGACATGGAATGAACTCCCTATGCCTAAGCCAACCCATTAAACGGGCGTGCGGGTGCTCAACTGGCCGGAGAGGTAGAATACGTAAGTCGGGGACCCGACCCGGTACCCCTCATGCTACCGATCCTACTACCGTAACCCTCGGTCTGGTTTGATCTTAGACTGGGAATGAACTCCATATGCTTAGACTGGGGACGAACTCCGTATGCCTAAGTCAACCCACGAAACGAAGGTACGGATGCTCAACCGACCAGAGAGGCAGGATGCGTAATCCAGGGATCGAACGAGTGGTAGGTGGGTTCAAGCACATCTTCATATTTCTGCCAAGCCAATGCTATTTTTATGGCTTGTAAATTCATACAATGGTCCCCTAAGCCTTCATGTGAAGTTTCGTGGCAAGATGACCCGTTTTCTATTTTTCACGATTTTTGAAACTTTTTGCAGTTTGGGATTTTTTTAAAATTTTTTTAGAAAGAGTTTTGTCCCCAAATTTGGTACAGGTGATCCTGGTATTTTTGTTGGCATGCACAAAAACATTAAGTGAAAAACTCGAAGTGGAGAAGATTTTGTGACCGTTTGAAAAAAGTGTCCCCATTTCAGACACTTTAATGGCTACTGGTAGCAAGCCTATAAAATCTCAAATGCTCTTTAAGGGTGTGAGTTCTCGAGGTTTGATGAGGGATAGGGGGCCAATATATGGGCCAAATACCAGCACCTATCGCACATCATGTGTGCACACCCCCTGGCCCCCCCAATCGTCGGAACCCCCAATGCCGCCGGTTAGGCTCTCCTGTGATGCTCCGACGATGGTGCCCCGAGTGAAAAAAATGCGTCACCTGCACATGCCCGAGCCTAGCATGTGCACCGTGGCTCAAAATCTTAGACTGGGAATGAAATCCGTATGCTTAGACATGGAATGAACTCCGTATGCCTAAGCCAATACACGAAAGGAGTGTGCGGGCGCTCAGCCAGCCAAAAAGGTAGAATGCGCAAGCCGGGGATCGACCTGGTCCCCACCTGCATGCTGTCGATCCTGCTACCGTAACCCTCGGTCTGATCCGATCTTAGACTGGGAATGAACTTCGTATGCATAAGTCAACCCACGAAATGAGCGTACGGGCACTGAACAGGCCGAAGAGGCATAATACGCAAGCCGGGGATCGCCCCGATCCCCCTATGCATGCTATCGGTCCCGCTGCCACAACCCTCGATCTAGCTGGGGCTTAGACATGGAATGAACTCCCTATGCCTAAGCCAACCCATGAAGCGGGCGTGCGGGCACTCAGTCGGCCGGTGAGGAAGAATGCGCAAGCCGGGGATCGGCTCGATCCCCCCTGCGTGCTACCGATCCTGCTGCCGCAACCCTCGATCCGGTCTGATCTTAGACTGGGAATGGACTCGTATGCTTAGAATGGGGATGAACTCTGCATGCCTAAGTCAACCCATGAAACGAGCGTGCGGGCGCTCAGCCGGTCGGAGAGGCAGAATGCGTAAGCTCGGGATCGGCCCGGTCCCCCCTACGTGCTGTCGATCTTGCTGCTGCAACCCTCGATCTGGTCTGCTCTTAGACTGGGAATGAACTCCGTATGCTTAGACATGGAATGAACTCCGCATGCCTAAGCCAACCCACGAAACGAATGTGCGGGCGCTCAGCCGACCGGAGAGGTAGAATGCGCAAGCCGGGGATCAGCCCGATCCCCCTTACGTGCTGTCGATCCTGCTGTCGCAACCCTCGATCCGTTCTGATCTTAGACCGGGAATGTACTCCATATGGCTAAGTCAACCCACGAAACGAGCATGCAGGCGCTGAGCCAGCCGGAGAGGCATAATGCACAAGTCAGGGATCAGCCTGGTCCCCCTCTACATGCTGCCGGTCCCGCTACCACAACCCTTGGTCCGGCTGGGGCTTAGACATGGAATGAACTCCCTATGTCTAAGCCAACCCACGAAACAGGCGTGCGGGTGCTCAGTCGATCAGAGAGGCAGAATGCGTAAGCTGGGGATCGACCCGATGCCCCTTGCGTCCTGTCGATCCTACTGTCGTAACCCTCGGTACGGTCCGATCTTAGACTGGGAATGAACTCCATATGCTGAGACTGTGGATGAACTCCGTATGCCTAAGTCAACCCATGAAACGAGCGTGTGGGCGCTCAACCGACCAGAGAGGCAGGATGCGCAAGCCAAGGATCGAACGAGTGGTAGGTGGGTTCAAGCACATCTTCATTTTTCTGCCATGCAAATGAAGATGTTCAAACCGCCAGTTAGGCTCTTCGATGATGCTTCGATGATGCTCCGGTGATGGTGCCCCGGGTGAAAAAAATGCGACACCTACACATGCCCGAAAAGGCATAATGTTCAAACCGGGGATCAGCCCGGTCCCTCTCTCCGTGCTGTCGATCTCACTGTAGGTCCTGCTGCCACAACCCTCGATCCAGCTGGGGCTTGGACATGGAATGAGCTCCGTATCCCTTAGCCAACCCATGAAACGAGCTTGCGGGTGCTCAGTCGGTCGAAGAGGTAGAATTCATAAGCCGGGGATCGGTCCGATCCCTCCTTGCGTGCTGCCGATCCTGTTGCTGGTCCTGCTGTCACAACCCTTTGTCCAGTCCGATCTTAGACTGGGAATGAACTCCGTATGCTTAGACATGGAATGAACTCCGTATGCTTAAGCCAACCCATGAAACGAGCGTGCGGGCACTCAGTCGGATGGAGAGGCAGAATGCACAAGCCAGGGATTGGCTCGGACCCCCCTGCGTGCTATCAATCCTACTGTCGCAACCCTTAGTCCAATCTGATCTTAGACTAGGAATGAACTCCATATGCCTAAGTCAACCCATGAAATGAGAGTGCAGGCGTTGAACTGGTCAGAGAGGCATAATGCGCAAGCCGGGGATCGACTCGATCCCCCTATACGTGCTGTCTGTCCCGTTGCCACAACCCTCGGTCCGACTGGGGCTTAGACATAGAATGGACTCCCTATGCCTAAGCCAACGCATGAAATGGGCATGCGGACACTCAGTCGGTGGAAGAGGCAGAATGCGTAAGTCGGGGATAGGCCCGGTCCCCTCTACGTGCTGCCGATCTTGTTGTCGCAACCCTCGGTCCGGTCCGATCTTAGACTATGAATGAACTCTGTATGCTTAGACTGGGGATGAACTCTGTATGCCTAAGTCAACCCATAAAATGAGCGTGCAGGCACTCAGTCGACCAGAGAGGCAGGATGCGCAAGCCGAGGATCGAACGGGTGGTAGGTGGGTTCAAGCACATCTTCATATTTCTACCATGCCAATGCCATTTTTATGGCTTGTAAATTCATACAATGGTCTCCTAAGCCTTCATGTGAAGTTTCGTGGCAAGATGACCCGTTTTCTATTTTTCATGATTTTCAAAACCCTCGATCGAGCAGGGGCTTACACATTGAATGAACTCTCTGTGCCTAAGCTAACCCACGAAATAGGCGTGCGGGTGTTCAACCGACTGGAGAGGTAGAAAGCCCAAGTCGGGGATCGACTCGATCCTTCCTGCGTGCTGCCGATCTTGCTGCCGCAACCCTTGGTCTGATCCGATCTTAGACTGGGAATGAACTCTGTATGCTTAGACTGAGGATGAACTCCGTATGCCTAAGTCAACCCATGAAACGAGCATGCGGGCGTTCAGCTGACCAGAGAGGCAGGATGTGCAAGCCGAGGATCGAACGGGTGGTAAGTGGGTTCAAGCACATCTTCATATTTCTGTCATGCCAATGCCATTTTTATGGCTTGTAAATTCATACAATGGTCCCCTAAGCCTTCGTGTGAAGTTTCGTGGCAAGACGACCCGTTTTCTATTCTTCACGATTTTCAAAACTTTTTGTGGTTTGGGATTTTTTTAAATTTTTTTAGAAAGAATTTTGTCCCCAAATTTGGTAGAGGTGATCCTTGTATTTTTGTTGGCATGCACAAAAAAATTCAGCTAAAAACTCGAAGTGGAGAAGATTTTGTAACCGTTTGAAAAAAGTGTCCCCATTTCAAACACTTTAATGGCTACTGGCAGCAAACCTATAAAATCTCAAATGCTCTTTAAGGGGGTGTGAGTTCTCAAGGTTTGATGAGGGATGGGGGGCCACTATAAAGGCCAAGTACCAGCACCCATCACACATCATGTTCGTGCACCCCCCGGCCCCCCCAATCGTCAAAACCCCAATGTTGTCGGTTAGGCTCTCCGGCGATGCCCCAGCAATGCTCTGACGATGGTGCCCCGAGCGAAAAAAATGTGGCACCAGTACATGCCCAAGCCCAGCATGTGCACTGTGGCTCAAAATCTTAGACTAGGATTGAACTCCGTATGCTTAGACATGGAATGAACTCCGTATGCCTAAGCCAACCCACGAAACGAGCGTGCGGGCGCTCAGCCGGTCGGAGAGGCAGAATGCGAAGCCGGGGACCGACCCGATCACCCTTTGCATGCTGTCGATCCCGCTATGTGCTGTCGATCCCACTGCCACAACCCTTGGTCCGGCTAGGGCTTAGACATGGAATGAACTCCCTATGCCTAAGCCAACCCACGAAACGGGCGTGCGGGCGCTCAGTCGATCAGAGAGGAAGGATGCGCAAGCTGAGGATCGGCCCGATCCCTCTGCGTGCTACCCATCCTGCTGTCGCAACCCTCGATCTGATCCGATCTTAGACTGGGAATGAACTCCGTATGCTTAGACTGGGGATCAACTCCGTATGCCTAAGTCAACCCACGAAACGAGCAGACGGGCGCTCAGTTGGTCGGAGTGGCAGAATGCGCAAGCCGGGGATCGACCCAGTCCCCCCGTATGCTGTCGATCTTGCTGTTGCAACCCTCAGTCTGATCCGATCTTAGACTGGGAATGAATTTCGTATGCATAAGTCAACCCACAAAACAAGCGTGTGGGCACTGAGCCAGTCGAAGAGGCATAATGCGCAAGCCGAGGATCAGCTCGGTACCCCTCTATGTGCTGTCGGTCCCGCTGCCACAACCCTTGGTCCAGCTGGGGCTTAGACATCGAATGAACTCCCTATACCTAAGCCAACCCATGAAATGGGCGTGCGGGCGCTCAGTCGGTCGGAGAGGTAGAATGCGCAATGCGAGGATCAGCCTGATCCCCCCTGCGTGCTGTAGATCCTGCTGCCGTAACCCTTGATCCGATCTGATCTTAGACTGGGAATGAACTCCGTATGCTTAGATTGGGGATGAACTCCGTTTGGCTAAGTCAACCCATGAAACGAGCATGCGGGTGCTTAGCCGGTCAGAGAAGCTGGCCGGAGAGGCATAATGCGCAAGCCAGGGATCAGCCCGGTCCCCCTCTGGGTGCTGCTGATCCCGCTGCCAGTCTTGCTGCCACAACCCTCGATCCGGCTGGGGCTTAGACATGGAATGAACTCTGTATGCCTAAGCCAACCCATGAAATGAGCATGCACGTGCTCAGCCGACCGGAGAGGCAGAATGCGTAAGCCGGAGATTGCCCGGTCCCCCCTGCGTGCTGCCGATCCTACTGGCACAACCCTCGGTCTGGTCCAATCTTAGATTGGGAATGAACTCCGTATGCTTAGACATGGAATGAACTCCGTATGCCTCAGCCAACCCATGAAACGAGTGTGCGGGCGCTCAGTCGGCCGAAGAGGTAGAATGCACAAGCCGGGGATCGGCTCGATCCCCCCTGCGTGCTATCGATCCTGCTGCCGCAACCCTCGGTCCGGTCCGATCTTAGACTGGGAATGAACTCCGTATGCTTAGACGGGGGATGAACTCCATATGCCTAAGTCAACCCACGAAACGAGCGTGCGGGTGCTCAGCCGACCAGAGAGGTAGGATGCGCAAGCCGGGGATCGAACGGGTGGTAGGTGGGTTCAAGCACATCTTCATATTTCTGCCATGCCAATGCCATTTTTATGGCTTGTAAATTCATACAACAGCCCCCTAAGCCTTCATGTGAAGTTTCGTGGTAAGACGACCCGTTTTCTATTTTTCACGATTTTTAAAACTTTTTGCGGTTCAGGATTTTTTAAAATTTTTTTAGAAAGAGTTTTGTCCCCAAATTTGGTAGAGGTGATCCTTGTATTTTTGTTGGCATGCACAAAAATATTCAGCTAAAAACTCGAAGTGGAGAAGATTTTGTGACCGTTTGAAAAAGTGTCCCCATTCTAGACACTTTAATGGCTACTGGCAGCAAACCTATAAAATCTCAAATGCTCTTTAAGGGGGTGTGAGTTCTTGAGGTTTGATGAGAGATAGGAGGCCAATATAAGGGCCAAGTGCAAGCACCCATCGAACATCATGTGCGCAGATCCCCCGGCCCCCCAATCGTCGGAACCCCCAATGCCGTCGATTAGGCTCTCCGGCGATGCTTCGGCGATGCTCTGGCAATGGTACCCCAGGCGAAAAAAATGCGGCACCAGCACATGCCCAAGCCCAGCATGTGCACCGTGGCTCAAAATCTTAGACTGGGAATGAACTTCGTATGCTTAGACATGGAATGAACTCCGTATGACTAAGCCAACCCACGAAACGAGCGTGCGGGCGCTCAGCCGACCGGAGAGGTAGAATGCACAAGCCGAAGATCGACCCAATCCCCCCTACGTGCTGTTGATCCTGCTGCTGCACCCCTCGGTCTGGTCTGATCTTAGACTAGGAATGAACTCTGTATGCATAAGTCAACCCATGAAACGAGCGTGCGGGCGTTGAGCTGGCCGAAGAGGCATAATGCTCAAGCCGAGGATCAACCCGGTCCCCCTTTGCATGCTGCCTGGCCCGCTGCCATAACCCTTGATCTGATTGGAACTTAGACATGGAATGAACTCCCTATGCCTAAGCCACCCCACAAAACGGGCGTACGGGTGCTCAGCCGACCGGAGAGGTAGAATGCGCAAGCTAGGGATTGGCTCGGTCCCCCCTACGTGCTGTCGATCCTGCTACCGCAACCCTCGGTCTGATCCGATCTTAGACTGAGAATGAACTCCGTATGCTTAAACTGGGGATGAACTCTGTATGCCTAAGTCAACCCACGAAACGAGCGTGCGGGTGCTCAGCCGACCAGAGAGGCAGGATGCGCAAGCCGGGGATCGAACGGGTGGTAAGTGGGTTTAAGCACATCTTCAAATTTTTGCCATACCAATGCCATTTCTATGACTTGTAAATTCAGAAAATGGTCCCCTAAGCCTTCATGTGAAGTTTCGTGGCAAGACGACCCGTTTTCTATTTTTCACGATTTTCAAAACTTTTTACGGTTCAAGATTTTTTAAAATTTTTTTAGAAAGATTTTGTCCCCAAATTTGGTGGAGGTGATCCTTGTATTTTTTTTGGCATGCACAAAAAAATTCAACTAAAAATTCAAAGTTGAGAAGATTTTGTGACCGTTTGAAAAAAGTGTCCCCATTTCAGACACTTTAATGGCTACTGGCAGCAAACCTATAAAATCTCAAATGCTCCTTAAGGGGGTGTGAGTTCTCGAGGTTTGATGAGGGATAGGGGGCCAATATAAGGGCCAAGTACCAGCACCCATCGCACATCATGTGTGCACACCCCTTGGCCCCCCCAATCATCGGAACCCCCAATGCCGTCGGTTAGGCTCTCCGGTGATGCTCTGGCGATGCTTCGGTGATGGTGCCCCGGGAGAAAAAAATGTGGCACCAGCACATGCCTGAGCCCAGCATGTGCACCGTGGCTCAAAATCTTAGACTGGGATGAACTCCGTATGCTTAGACATGGAATGAACTCCGTATGCCTAAGCCAACCCACGAAATTAGCGTGCGGGCGCTCAGTCGACCGAAGAGGCAGAATGCACAAGTCGGGGATCGACTCGGCCCCCCCTGCGTGCTGTCGATCCTACTGCCGCAACCCTTGGTCTGGCCTGATCTTAGACTGGGAATGAACTCCATATGCTTAGACTGGGGATGAACTCCATATGCCTAAGTCAACCCACGAAACGGGCGTGCTGGCGCTCAGCCGACCAGAGAGGCAGGATGCGTAAGCCGAAGATCGAACGGGTGGTAGGTGGGTTCAAGTGTCATGCCCTGGGCAGGCACGCCAAGCACATCAGGTGCACCAGCAGGTGAGCCAGAAGTTAAGGCCCGCAAACCAGGCACGCTGGCGGGTATCTACGCGTAAGGCCTAGCAAACGAGTTCAGAACACCCGTCTGACTTGCAGGCCAGCCCGTGAAATGAAGGCCTGGCATACAAGCTGCCCGCACCATATCCAGAAGGGCCCAAGGTGCTTGACAAGCAAGGGAAGCTTCTGGAAGCAGGCAGGATCAGCAGGAGCATCCTGGCAGATTTGGTTGACCCTGAAAATCAGGAGTTAGCATCCTGATTGATTGTAATCCCATGATTTTAACCTTTATTCTAGGGATATTGCCATTAAGTTGTAGCTGGAGCCTCAACTATTAATAGAGGGCTGCTCCACCCTCATTTGTACACCATCAAACACTTCTGTTTCAGTGAATACAAGAGCATTTCCAGAATTCTATCTTGTTCATCCTATTTCTCTTTAACTTGCATAATCAGCCCTTCCCATTGTTCTAGTGCCCGCACGCTTGTGTTTTAGGCTGACTTAGGCACAAAAGAGGAGATTCCAAGCCTAAGGCCGCACGGATTCTGAGTCTAAGGTTAGAGCCCGTGACAGTTGGTATCAGAGCAAGTTCGATTCTACGTGTTTATGTTGTGCAGGTTAGATCGTGATTGAGGAGATGGCATCCCAAAGCGACATTGCTAGCCAACAACCAGAGGCCCAAGAGTATGGGAGTGGAAGAGGCAAGAAAGTCGGTTCTAAAGATATCTGGTCTACCATGGACGGTAGGCTGGCCAAGGTGGAGGTGACCATGGGCGACATGGGGGAGAAGCTTGAGGAGGTAGAGACTCATATTGCATCGCTAGACTCCATGAGGGAGGAGATCCAAAGTGAGCTGGAAGCTGCTCTTAACAAAGGCATGGACGTGATCACCCAGAAGAATAAGGCCTTGGAGGCTGAAGTGCTGACCTTGCGCGATGGCATGGAGGCCATGCGCCAGCGGATGGAAGAGCTTACCGGTGAGCTCGTTGCTTGCAAGACTGCCATTGGGAATGGCATGTTTGCTGGAGTGTCCAAGTTCAGATTGGATGTCCCCAAGCCTAAGGAGTTCAAGGGGACTAGGGCGGCTAAGGAAGTAGACAACTACCTTTGGGGTATGGAGCAGTACTTCCAGGCCATGGACATGCAAGACGAGATGATAAAGGTAAGCACCGCTGCTATGTATCTCACTGATGTAGCCTTATTGTGGTGGAGGCGCAGGTGTGATGATGTCAGGCGTGGGAGCACCAAGATTGGAACCTGGGCAGAGTTCCAAAAAGAGTTCAAAGAATAATTTTACCCGGAGTATGTCGATGATGAGGCATGGGCAAAGTTACGCAGGCTGAGCCAGCAAGGGGACATAAGGGAGTATGTCCAGAAATTCTCTAAACTGATGCTATAGATCTCGGATCTAGGTAAGAAGGATGCCTTATTTGCTTTCATGGATGGGTTGAAGCCGTGGGTGAAGCATGAGCTACAAAGGAGGAGAGTTCATGACTTGGCTAAAGCCATGACTACTGTCGAGGCCTTGATAGAGTTCAAGCCTCTAAACAAGTTCGAGTCTTCCAAACCCAAGGGTAAGGGTAGGTACGATAGGGACCGAAAGAAGCAGTCCAAGGGGAAAGATCGTGATCGGGAGTCCAAGGATGGGGACCGAGACCGTTCAACCAAGGATGGTGAGAGGAAGCCACCAGCAGGCAAGTGGAAAGCAAAGGGGGACCGAAAGCCACTAGCATGCTACCTATGTGGAAAGAGCCACATAGCGTGCAATTGCTCGCAGAAGGGCAAGCTGGCTGCTGTAGACAAGGAGTCTGACGAGGAGCCAAAGTCAGGGGCAGCAAAGCTTGGGTCATGGTACTCAATGCTGTCTAGAGTAAGGGGAGCTGCAAGCCAAAGGGCTTGATGTTTGCGGATCTGATGGTTACGGGTCAGAAGGTGAGCGCACTAGTGGACACAGGTGCCTCACATCTTTTTATTTCAGGTGATGGAGCCCGAAAGCTCAGACTAAAGGTGCAGAAAGGGACTGGTACCATTAAAACGGTGAACTCCAAAGAGGTTCCAGCCATTGGAGTAGCACGGGGAGTGGAGTTGCAGCTTGGAGACTGGAAAGGCAAGGAGACCATTGAGGTAATACCCCTTGACGACTATGAGTTTGTGATTGGGTTGGATTTCCTTGTTCGGATTAACGCCCTCCTTGTGCCTTTTGTCGATTGTGTTTGCATCTTGGACGCACGGTGCCAATGCCTAGTGCCATTGAGGAGAGGGTCTGGAGTTGGGTCACGGGTGGTGTCAGCCATCCAATTTGCCAAGGCGATAAGCAGACAAGAAGACACCTTCTTGGCAGCCTTGAAATATGATGAGCCAAGGGAGAAGGAGATCGAGTCACCCTTAGAGGTGCTAAAGGTGCTGAAGACCTTTAGTGATGTGATGCCCGCAAAGCTACTTAGCAAGCTACCACCTAAGAGAGAGGTGGACCAGAAGATCGAGCTGGTGTCCGAGGCCAAGCCACCAGCCAGAGTCCCTTACCAAATGTCTCCACCAGAGTTGGAGGAGTTAAGGAAGTAGCTCAAGGAGTTAGTTGATGCTGGCTTCATCGGGCCATCGAAGGCACCCTATGGTGCACCGGTTCTATTCCAGCACAAGCATGATGGGTCATTGCGACTGTGCATAGACTACTGGGCTTTGAACAAGCTGACCATCAAGAAAAGTACCCCATCCCACTCATTGTGGACTTGTTCGATCAACTTGGGAGCACAAGGTGGTTCACCAAGCTGGATTTGAGGTCAGGCTACTATCAAGTCAAGATCGTGGAGGGAGATGAGCCAAAGACAGCATGTGTCACTCGGTATGGTTCGTATGAGTTCTTGGTGATGCCTTTCGGACTCATTAATGCCCCAGCAACATTCTGCACCCTTATGAACAAGGTACTTTAGTCATTCCTTGATCGGTTGTTGTGGTTTATTTAGATGACATTGTGATCTATAGCTAGACTTTAGGAGAGCATGTAGACCACTTGAGACAGGTGTTCGAGGTGTTACGGGTGCATAAGCTGTTTGTCAAGAGGGAGAAGTGCTCATTCGCCCAGCAGGAGATCCCGTTCCTTGGCCACATAGTGGGAGGTGGCAGGATACGCATGGATGAAGGCAAGATACACGCCATCCTGGAGTGGCAACCGCCAGCCAAGGTCACTGAGTTGAGATCGTTCCTTAGGCTGGTTAACTACTACAGGCGCTTCATCAAAGGTCACTCAGAGATAGCCACGCCATTGATCGACTTGCTCAAGAAAGGGAGAGCATGGGAGTGGAGCGTAGGGTGCCAGGAAGCCTTTGACAGGTTGAAGTGGGCTGTGACCGAGGAGCCAGTCTTGGCCTTGCCAGACCATGCCAAGCCGTATGAGGTACATACGGATGCATCAGACTTTGCCATAGGGGGCGTGTTGATGCAGGAGGGACGTCCAGTCGCGTTCGAGAGCAGGAAGCTGAACGAGACTGAATGCAGGTACACAGTCCAAGAGAAGGAGATGACTGCAGTGGTGCACTACTTGTGCACTTGGCGCCATTACCTGTTGGGGTCGAGGTTCGTGGTGAGGACGAACAATGTGGCGACCAGCTACTTCCAGATACAAAAGAAGCTGTCACCCAAGCAGGTGAGATGGCAAGATTTTCTTGTAGAATTTGATTTCCAGATGGAGTACAAGCCAGGACAGGCGAACCTAGTGGCAGACACCTTGAGCAGAAAGGCTAACCTTGCTGCCATTAGCCAACCAGAGGGGTCACTGGTGCCACACATCAAGGAGGGACTTGCGCATGATCCTACAGCCAAGGCTTTGATGGAGTGCGCCCAGTAAGGTAAGACTAGGCAATTTTGGTTGCAGGATGGCTTATTGTACACTAGAGGCAATAGACTGTTTGTGCCGCAGCACGGGAAGCTCCGCAAGGAAGTTTTGCAAGAATGCCATGATGCAAGGTGGGCTGGACACCCCGGAGTGAGTCGCACCTTGGTGCTGATCGAGGATCGATACTACTGGCCGCACATGAGGGACGATGTGGAGGCCTATGGGAAGACTTGTCTTGTGTGCCAACAGGACAAAGTGGAGCTCAAGAAACCAGACGGTCTCTTGGAGCCATTGCCAGTGCCAGAGCGACCATGGGAGAGTGTTTCTCTGGACTTTATAGTCGGTCTACCCAAAGCAGAAGGGTTTGGAAGCATCATGGTAGTGGTGGACAAGTTTTCCAAGTATGGAATTTTCATTCCAGCAACCAAGGAGTGCCCAGCCGAGGAGGTAGCTCGATTGTTCCTGAAGAACATGGTTAAGTACTGGGGAGTGCCGAGGACCATTGTTAGTGATCGGGACGGGTGTTTCATGGGCAGGTTCTGGACTGAGTTGTTCAAGCTGTTGGGGTCAGACTTGAACTTTTCCACCAGCATGCATCCGCAGACCGATGGGCAGACAGAATGAGTGAATGGACTATTGGAGGTCTACCTCAGGCACTATGTGAGTGCCACACAAAGGGACTGGCCAAAGCTGCTAGATATTGCACAGTTTTCCTACAACTTGCAAAGGAGCGAGGCAACGAACCAGAGCCCATTTGAAGTTGTGACAGGGCAACAACCACTAACACCCGGTTCGATTGCTGCAGGTTATACAAGGCCAAATCCAGCAGCATACAAGTTTGCCAAGGCATGGTAGGAGCAAACTGACTTGGTCAGAGTTTGTCTACACAAGGCGGCTAAGAGGTCGAAGAAGTGGGCAGACCAAAAGAGGCAGGATTTCAGTGGCATCCCAGTGGGTCTACACAACCCAGCTTTTGTTGGTCCTCTCAGTGGCATCATTCAAAAATTTCACAAGTTTGAAGAGGCTGGTTTTGACTGGAAATGGAATTTATGGGAGTATCCCAGATGGGATTGGTGATTTGGTTAACGTTGAAGAGATTACACTATCAAGAAACAAGCTTAGTGGACAGGTTTCCGTTAATTTTTCTAAGTTGAAGAAACTGAAAGTTCTGGACTTAAGTGGAAACGATGTTGATGGAAATGTCCCTTGTTCAGTTGGTAATCTCACTCAGCTTTTGAAGCTAGACTTGAGTTCAAATGGGTTTTCTGGTAAAATCCCAGAGAGCTTGAGTAACTTACAGGGTTTGGAGTTCTTGGATTTGAGTTTTAGCCGTTTCGGTAACTTTGGGATTCCTTTGTTTTTTGCTGAAATGCCCAGATTGAAGGAGGTGTATTTGAGTGGAAATTTACTAGGAGGGGAGATACCAGAAATATGGGAAAAGCTAGGGGGTATTCTGGGGATAGGATTTTCTGGTATGGGATTGGTTGGGGGAATTCCAGCTTCCATGGGGGTGCATTTGACAAACTTGTGTTATTTAGTACTCGATAATAACAATCTTGAAGGGAAAGTGCCTGAGGAGTTTGGGTTCTTGGAATTTGTAAGTGAAATCAATTTGGAAAACAACAATCTGAGTGGAAGAGTTCCTTTCTCTGCTAAATTTACTGCTAAGGTTGGTGAAAAGTTAAGGTTAAAAGGTAATCCAGAACTGTGTGTTGATGAGAAATTGAGCCATGGTAAAAGCATTCACGGCAGCTTTGGAGAATTGAAGAAATGCAGCAAGCCAGACATTCCCAATCCTGTCCTCTTCATTGGTGGTTCTTATTCTGGTCTGTTATCATCTTCTTTTCATGTTTTGTTTCTGTTTTGGGGGTTTTTGTGGTTTGTTTTGATTGTTTATCATCAAAGAGCAAGGAAAAATACTGATAGATCTTACAGAAACAAGTTAATACTGACTCGTTAATAGGAATTTTTGGGCGTTTGTTGGCACTGTACTGCAGTGGTTAAAATGATGTAATTACTTTTGTTTTTCTGTTTGGTTTTGGTCAATGAATCAATGACAAGTAGTTATATTATTGTTTTGTTGCTAATTATCCACTTCACCAGCATTTTTTTAAACAAAAAACAATTCGTATCTGGAGATGCTCCTATTGTGGTAACTGATAGTCTGATAGAAATGAGTCAGGATATATATACTACAGTGAGTCAGGATATATATACTACTGATAAGTAGAAGTATCTATTTTGTGCAAAGTGAAAATGACCACCTTTTACCCTTTTGGTTTCAAATATTCATTAGTTTTCCATTTTATTTTAGACAGGAAATTGTTTAACTATGGATCAGCTTGCCTATTTATTTGATTTTTATGGAAAAAAATAAATTTTTTGGCATTTTGCCAACTAGTTTTTGGTGTTAGATTTGCTTCAATCCTTCAGCTAACCCTTCTCTTCAATTTAGTTTTAGTTTTGAGGGAAAGTAGATATTATCAGGAGCAACCTAGTTTCATTTTTCTTGTGATGCAACGCAAGCAGGAATAAAGTAGTAAGCTAACCAGATTCTGGCTCAGCCATTAAGACATACTTAGAGAAAGCATCGATATTTGTGTCATGACTTGATGCAACTCTCGAGAAAAAGCTGTTGTTTAAGAGCATTAATCATGATTCATGAAGGCTCAGCACAATATAAAAATTACGGAGTAATTGATGCATGCACCATAAAAAAAATTAATATTTCGCAATGAAACTTTTCCTTCATTGAAAACTGAATCACAGAATCAGTTCCAAGTTTCAACAATTAATTCCAATGGATCTTTGATCATACAAGGTTTCCCTGAGGTGGGAAAAGAAACAAAAAAAAAGTATGCAACTCTTCTCGGTTTCCACT
>NW_019167826.1:34482848-34512865 GCF_002303985.1 Durio zibethinus | reverse complement strand
CTTGCGCATTCTGCTCTCCGACGCCGAGCGACCGTACGGCCCGTTTCATGGGTTGCTAGGATAAGGAGTTCATTCCATGTCTAAGCCCCAACCGGATCAAAGGGTTGTGGACAATGGGACTGCAGCAGCAGAGGGTGAGATCGAAGCCGATCCCCAGTTGCGCATTTGCCTCTTACGGTCTGGTCCAGATCCCTGCACACTCGTTTCGTGGTTGACTTAGCACTACAAGAGTTCATTCCTTGTCTAAAGCCAGCCTGATCGAGGGTTGTGGTTCAGGACAAGGCAGCAGGAATCACAACATGCAGAGGGGGACCTAAGGTTGATCCTCGGCTTGCATAATGCCTTTCTCAGCCTGACAGCGCCCGTACGCCATTCGTGGGATTGACTTAGGCATACGGCAGTTCATCCACCAGTCTAAGCATACGGAGTCATTCCCAGATCTTAAGATCGGACCAGACCGAGGGTTGCGACAGTAGGATCGACAACATGTAGGGGGGACCGAGCCGATCCCTGGCTTGCGGATTCTGCCATTCCGGTCGGCTGAGCGCCCGCATCCCCGTTTCGTGGGTTGGCTTAGGCATAGGGAGCTCATTCCATGTCTAAGCCCCAGTCGGACCGAGGGATGTGGTAGCGGGACCGATAACATGCAGAGGGGGCCTGAGCCGATCTCTGGCTTGCGTATTATGCCTCTCCAGTCGGGTCTGCACCCGCATGCTCATTTCGTGGGTTGACTTAGGCATACGGAGTTCATTCCCAATCTAAGATCAGATCGAATTGAGGGTTGTGGCAGTAGGATCGACAGCACGTGGGGGGCACTGGGTCGGTCTCTGGCTTGCGCATTCTACCTCTCCGGCCGGCTAAGCACCGGAACACTCGTTTCGTGAGTTGGTTTAGGCATACGGAGTTCATTCCATGTCTAAGCATACGGAGTTCACTCCTAGTCTAAGATCAAACCGGATTGAGGGTTGTGACAGTAGGATCGACAGCACGCTTGTTTCATGGGTTGGCTTAGGCATACGCAGTTCATTCCATGTCTAAGCCCCAGCCGAACCGAGGGTTGTGGTAGCAGTACCAGCAGGGGGATCGACAGCATGCAGAGGGGGATCGGGCTGATCCCCGGCTTGCGCGTTATGCCTCTCCGGTCGACTGAGCGCCCGCACGCTCGTTTCATGGGTTGACTTAGGCATACAGAGTTCATCCCCAGTCTAAGCATACGAGTTCATTCCTAGTCTAAAATCGGTCTGAACTGAGGGTTGCAGTAGCAGGATCAACAGCACGCAGGGGGGACCGGGCCGATCCCCAGCTTGCGTATTCTGCCTCACCGGCCAGCTGAGTGCCCGCAAGCCCGTTTCTTGGGTTGGCTTAGGCATAGGTAGTTCATTCCATGTGTAAGATCAGACCGGACCGAGGGTTGCGGCAGCAGGATCGATAGCAAGCAGGGGGAGACTGGGTCGATCCCCAACTTACGCATTCTGCCTCTCCGACCGGCTGAGTGCCCGCACACTCGTTTCATGGGTTGGGTTAGGCATACGGAGTTCTTTCCATGTCTAAGCATATGGAATTCATACCCGTCTAAGATTTTTACCGTGCACATGCTGGGCTCGGCATATGTGTGCCACATTTTTTCGCTCGAGGCACCATCGCTGAAGCAAGCCGGAGTATAGGCCTAAACGGCGCATTGGGGGTTCCGACGATTTCGGGGGTGTGCAACAGTGTTTGGGTGCTAGTATTGAATATTGGCCCTATCCTCATCAAACTGAGCTCAACCTTTAAGAGCATTTAGATTTTATAGGTTGCGCCAGTAGCATTAAAGTGTCTGAAATGGGACACTTTTCTCTATTTTCCACTCAAGTTTTAGCTGAATTCTTTGGCAACAAAATACAGGTCACCTCTACAAAAACTCTTTCTAAAAAAATTTAACAAAATCCGAACGACCGCAAAAGGTTCAAAAATTGTGAAAAATAGAAAATGAGTCGGATTGAGGGTTGTGGTAGCGGGACTAGCAGCATGTAAAGGGGTACTGAGCCGATCCCCAGCTTGTGCATTATGCCTCTTCAGTCGGCTGAGCACTCGTACGCTCGTTTTGTGGGTTGGCGTAGGCATACGGAGTTTATTCCATGTCTAAGCATACGGAGTTCATTCCCAGTCTAAGATTTTGAGCCACGATGCACATGCTGGACTGAGGCATGTGCTGGTGCCACATTTTTTTCACCCGGGGCACCATCACCGGAGCATCTTCGGAGTGCCTAACAGGTGGCATTGGGGGTTTCGATGATTGGGGGGGTCGGGGGGTTGTGCGTACATGATGTGCGATGGGTGCTGGTACTTGTGTCACGGGCTCCGACCTTAGACTCAGAAACCATGTGGCCTTAGGCTTGGAATGTCCTCCTTTATGCCTAAGTTAGCCTAAAACACAAGCGTACAGGCACTAGAACAACGAGATGGGCTGATTACGCAAGTTAAAGAGAAACAGGATAAGAAGGCAGAATTCTAGAAATGCTCTTGTTTTCACTTAAACGGAAGTGTTTGATGGTGTACAAATGAGGGAAGAGCAGCCCTCTATTTATAGTTGAGGCTCCAGCTTACACTTAATGGCAATATCCCTAGAATAAAGGCTAAAATCATGGGATTATACAGATTACAATCAATCAGGATGCTAACTCCTGATTTTCAGGGTCAACCAAATCTGTCAGGATGTTGCTGCTGATCTTGTCTGTTTTCAGAAGCTTCCCTTGTGTGTCTAGCACCTTGGGCCCTTTTGGAAGTGGTGCGAGCAGCTTGTTTGCTAGGCCTTGGTCTCACGGGCTGGCCTGCAAGTTGGGCGGGCATTCTGAACTCGTTTGCTAGGCTTTGCACTCAGATACCCGCCAGCACGCCTGGTCTGCGGGCCTCAACCTCAGGCTCGCCTGCTGGTGCGCCTGATGTGCCTGGCGTGCCTGCCCAGGGCGTAACATTCTCCCCCACCTGATTGCACAACTCCCTTCATTGCATCTTTTGCATGGTACTACCTAATTCTGGTTCCCCGAACTCGCCATCAAGTCAGTCTTATTAGTTCCCTAACTGCCTCACTATTTGGAAGTCCCTTCCAATGCACCAAGTACTATTGTCTTGTCTGATAGTTCTTTGTTTCACCCCTGATCAGCTATGATGCTATGGACCTCCTTCTCATATGAAGCCCTTGCTCCCATGGCACACACTTTGACCTCTGCCCGTCTTGGATCTCCCTCATCCTCATGAAACGGCTTGAGTCATGCTCACATGGAAACAGCGGGTGTACCCTCGATTTGGGTGGCATATCCAGCCTTGATAGGCCAACCTTCCTACCCTCTTGACTACTCGAAAAAGGATCCCTCATACCCTGGACTAGGCCTTTGTGTAGCCCCCCTAATGGCTCACAATGGATGCAGCTTCACCAACACCAAGTCCTCCAACCTAGAATTGCACGTCCTGCCTATTTTGGTCTGCTCACTTTTTCGACCTCTTGGCCGTCTTGTGTAGACAAACTCTGGCCAAGTCAGTTTGGTCCTGCCATGCCTTGGCAAACTTGTATGCTGTTGGATTTCGCCCTGTATAACCTGCAGCAATCGAACCGGGTGTTAGTGGTTGTTGCCCTGTCACAACCTCAAATGGGCTCTAGTTCGTTACCTCGCTCCTTTGCAAGTTGTAGGAAAACTGTGCAATATCTAGCAGCTTTGGCTAGTCCCTTTGTGTGGCACTCACATAGTGCCTGAGGTAGACCTCCAATAGTCCATTCACTCATTCTGTCTGCCCATCGATCTGTGGATGCATGCTGGTGGAAAAGTTCAAGTCTGACCCCAACAGCTTGAACAACTCAGTCCAGAACCTACCCGTGAAACACCTGTCCCGATCACTAACAATGGTCCTCGGCACCCCTCAGTACTTAACCATGTTCTTCAAGAACAATTGAGCTGCCTCCTTGGTTGGGCACTCTTTGGTTGCTGGAATGAAGATTCCATACTTGGAAAACCTGTCCACCACTACCATGATGCTTCCAAACCCTTCTGCTTTGGGTAGACCGACTATAAATTCCAGAGAAACACTCTCCCATGGTCACTCTGGCAATGGCTCCAAGAGACCGCTTGGTTTCTTGAGCTCCACCTTGTCCTATTGGCACACAAGATAAGTCTTCACATAGGCCTCCACATCATCCCTCATGTGCAGCCAGTAGTACTGATCCTCGATCAACACCAAGGTACTGCTCACTCCGGGGTGTCCAGCCCACCTTGAATCATGGCATTCTTGCAAAACTTCCTTGCGGAGCTTTCCGTGCTATGGCATAAACAGTCTACTACCCCTGGTGTACAGCAAGCCATCTGTAACCAAAACTGCCTAGTCTTACCTTACTGGGCATACTCCATCAAAGCCTTGGTTGTAAGATCATGCGCAAGTCCCTCCTTGATGCATGGCACCAGTGACCCCTCTGGTTGGTTAATGGCAGTAAGGTTAGCCTTCCTGCTCAGGGCGTTTGCCACTAGGTTCACCTGCCCTGACTTGTACTCCATCTGGAAATCAAATTCCATAAGAAAATCTTGCCATCTCGCCTGTTTGGGGGACAGCTTCTTCTGCGTTTGGAAGTAGCTAGTTGCCACATTGTCCGTCCTAACCATGAACCTCGACCCCAACAGGTAATGGCACCAAGTGCGCAAGCAGTGCACCACTGCAGTCATCTCCTTCTCTTGGACCGTGTACTTGCACTCAGTCTCATTCAGCTTCTTGCTCTCGAACGTGATTGGACATCCCTCCTGTATCAACACGCCCCCTATGGTAAAGTTTGATGCATCCGTATGCACCTCATACGGCTTGGGATGGTCTGGCAAGGCCAAGATTGGCTCCTCGATCATAGCCCACTTTAACTTGTCAAAGGCTTCCTGGCACCCTGTGCTCCACTCCCATGCTTTCCCTTTCTTGAGCAAGTTAGTCAATGGTGTGGCTATTGCTGAGTGACCTTTGATGAAGCGCCTGTAGTAGTTGACCAGCCCAAGGAACGATCTCAACTCAGTGACCTTGGCCGGTGGTTGCCACTTTAGGATGGCGTGTATCTTGCCTTCATCCATGCGTATCCTGCCACCTCCCACTATGTGGCCAAGGAACGGGATCTCCTGCTGGGCGAATGAGCACTTCTCCCTCTTGACAAACAGCTTGTGCGCCCGCAACACCTCGAACACCTGTCTCAAGTGCTCCCCCAAAGTCTAGCTGTAGATCACAATGTCATCCAAATAAACCACAACAAACCGATCAAGGAATGACTAAAGTACCTTGTTCATAAGGGTGCAGAATGTTGCTGGGGCATTTGTGAGTCTGAAAGGCATCACCAAGAACTCATACAAACCATACCGAGTGACACATGCTGTCTTTGGCTCATCTCCCTCCGCGATCCTGACTTGATAGTAGCCTGACCTTAAATCCAGCTTGGTGAAC
The DNA here is from genome assembly GCF_002303985.1 of Durio zibethinus. Next base: position 34,507,426 of record NW_019167826.1, on the reverse strand, counting down.
CACCTTGCACTCCCAAGTTGATCGAACAAGTCTGTAATGAGTGGGAAGGGTACTTGTTCTTGATGGTCAGCTTGTTCAAAGCCTGGTAGTCTATGCACAGCTGCAACGACCCATCATGCTTGCGCTGAAATAGAACCGGTGCACCATAGGTTACCTTCGATGGCCTGATGAAGCCGGCATCAACTAACTCTTTGAGCTGCTTCCTCAACTCCTCTAACTCTGGTGGAGACATTCGATAAGGGGCTCTAGCTGGTGGCTTGGCCTCGGACACCAGCTCGATCTTGTGGTCCACCTCCCTCTTAGGTGGTAGCTTGCTAGGGAGCTTTACGGGCATCACATCACTAAAGGTCTTCAGCACCTTTAGCACCTCCAAGGGTGACTCGGTCTCCTTCTCCCTTGGCTCATCATATTTCAGGGCTGCCAAGAAGGTGTCTTCTTGTCTACTTACCGCCTTGGCAAATTGGATGGCTGACACCACCCACGACCCAACTCCAGACCCTCTCCTCAATGGCACTAGGCATTGGCACCATGCATCCAAGAAGCAAACACAATCGGCAAAAGGCACAAGGAGGGCGTTAATCCGAACAAGGAAATCCAACCCAATCACAAACTCATAGTCGTCAAGGGGTATTACCTCAATGGTCTTCTTGCCTTTCCAGTCTCCAAGCTGCAACTCCACTCCCCGCGCTACTCCAATGGTTGGAACTTCATTAGAGTTCACCGTTTTGATGGTACCAGTCCCTTTCTACACTTTTAGTCCAAGCTTCCGGGCTCTATCACCTGAAATAAAAAGATGTGAGGCACCTGTGTCCACCAGTGTGCTCACCTTCTGACCTGCAACCATCAGATCCGTAAACATCAAGCCCTTTGGCTTGCAGCTCCCCTTACTCTAGATAGCATTGAGCACCAACAACCCAAGCTTTACTACCCCTGACTCTGGCCCTCATCAGACTCCTTGTCTACAGCAGCCAGCTTGCCCTTCTATGGGCAATTGCACGCTATGTGGCTCCCTCCACATAGGTAGCATGCTAGTGGCTCTACGTCTCCCTCTGCTTTCCACTTGCCTGCTGGTGGCTTCCTCTCGCCATCCTTGGTTGAACGGTCTCGGTCTCCATCCTTGGACTCTTGGTCATGGTCCTTCCCCTTGGATTGCTTCTTTCGGTCCCTATCGTCCCTGCCTTTACCCTTGGGCTTGGTAGACTCAAACTTGTTCAGAGGCTTGAACTCTATCAAGGCCTCGACAGTAGTCATGGCTTTAGCCAAGTCATGAACTCCTCTCCTTTGTAGCTCATGCTTCACCCACGGCTTCAGCCCATCCATGAAAGCAAATAAGGCATCCTTTTCACCTAGATCCAAGATCTATAGCATCAATTCAGAGAATTTCTGGACATACTCCCTTATGTCCCCTTGCTGGCTCAGCCTGCGCAACTTTGCCCGCGCCTCATCATCGGCATACTCCAGGTAAAATTATTCTCTGAACTCCTTTTGGAACTTTGCCCAGGTTCCAATCTTGGAGCTCCCATGCCTGACATCATCACACCTGTGCCTCTACCACAATAAGGCTACATCAGTGAGATACATACTGTCGGAGCATCGTCGAAGAGCCTAACCGACGGTATTGGAGGTTCCGACGATTGGGGACGTCGGGGGTGTATGCACATGATGTGCGATGGGTGCTGGTACTTGGCCCTTATATTGGCCCCCTATCCCTCATCAAACCTCGAGAACTCACACCCCCTTAAAGAGCATTTGAGATTTTATAGTTTTTCTGCCAATAGCCATTAAAGTGTCTAAAATGGGGACACTTTTTTCAAACGGTCACAAAATCTTCTCCACTATGAGCTTTTAGCTGAATGTTTTTGTGCATGCCAACAAAAATACAAGGATCACCTCTACCAAATTTGGGGACAAAACTCTTTCTAAAAAAATTTTAAAAAATCCCGAACCGTAAAAAGTTTCAAAAATTGTGAAAAATAGAAAATGGTTCATCTTGCCACGATACTTCACATGAAGGCTTAGGGGACCATTGTATGAATTTACAAGCCATAAAAATGGCATTGGCATGGCAGAAATATGAAAATGTGCTTGAACCCACCTACCACACGTTTGATCCCCGGCTTACGCATCCTGCCTTTTTGGTCGACTGAGCGTCCGTACGCTCGTTTCATGGGTTGACTTAGGCATACGGAGTTCATCCCCAGTCTAAGCATACGGAGTTCATTCCTACTTTAAGATCGGATCAAACTGAGGGTAGCGGTAGCAGGATCGACAGCACATAGGGTTGATCGAGCCAATCCCCGGCTTGCGCATTCTGCCTCTTCGGTCGACTGAGTGCCCGCACGCTTGTTTCATGCGTTGGCTTAGGCATAGGGAGTTCATTCCATGTCTAAGTCCGAGTCAGACCAAGGGTTGTGGTAGCAGGATCGACAGCACGTAGAGGGGGACCGAGCCGATCCCAGGCTTGCACATTATGCCTCTCCGGCCGACTCAGCGCCCGCACGCTCATTTCATGGGTTGACTTAGGCATACAGAGTTCACTCCCAGTCTCAGATCAGACCGGACTAAGGGTTACAGCAGTAGGATCGACAGCACGCAGGCGGGAATCGGGTCGATCCCTGGCTTGTGCATTCTGCCTCTTTGGCCGGTTGAGCGCCCGTATGCTCGTTTCATGGGTTGGCTTAGGCATACGGAGTTCATTCCATGTCTAAGCATTCGGAGTTCATTCCCAGTTTAAGATCGGACCGGACCGAGGGTTGCAGCAGCAGGACCAGCAGTAGGATCGACAGCATGTAGGAGGGGATCGGGTCGATCTCGATTTACGCATTCTGCCTCTCCGGTTGGCTGAGCACCTGCACGCTCGTTTCGTGGGTTGGCTTAGGCATACGAAGTTCATTCCATGTCTAAGCCCCAGTCGGACTGAGGGTTGTGGCAGCAGGACCGGCAGCGGGATCGACAGCACGCAAAGAGGGATCGGGCTGATCCCCGGCTTGCGCATTATGCCTCTCCGATCGGTTGAGCTCCCGCACGCTTGTTTCATGGGTTGACTTAGGCATACGGAGTTCATCCCCAATCTAAGCATACGGAGTTCATTCCCAATCTAAGATCGGACCAGACCGGTGGTTGTGGCAGCAAGATTAGTAGCACGCAGGGGGGACTAGGTCGGTCTTCGATTTGCACATTCTGCCTCTCCGACCGACTGAGCGCCCGTATGCCCGTTTTATGGGTTGGCTTGGGCATAGGAAGTTCATTCCATGTCTAAGCCCCAATCGAAATGAGGGTTGTGGCAGGGAACTGGCAGCACGCAGAGGGGACCGCGTCGATCCTCGGCTTGCGCATTATGCCTCTTCGGCCGGCTCAGCACCCGCATGCTCGTTTCATGGGTTGACTTATGGATACAAAGTTCATTCCCAGTCTAAGATCATACTAGACCAAGGGTTGCAGCAGCACGATCGATAGCATGTAAGAGGGGACTGGGCCGATCCTCGGCTTGCGCATTTTGGCTCTCCGATCGACTGAGCGCCCGCACGTTCGTTTCGTGGGTTAGCTTAGGCATACAGAGTTCATTCCATGTCTAAGCATATGGAGTTCATTCCCAGTCTAAGTTTTGAGCCACGGTGCACATGTTGGGCTTGGGCATGTGCTGGTGCCGCATTTTTTTCGCTCGGGGCACCATTACCGGATAGCCTAACTGGCGGCATTGGAGGTTCCGACGATTGGGGGCCCTGGGGGGTGTTCACACTTGATGTGCAATGGGTGCTGGTACTTGGCCTTATATTGGCCCCCTATCCCTCATCAAACCTCGAGAACTCACACCCCCTTAAAGAGCATTTGAGATTTTATAGGTTTGCTGCCAGTAGCCATTCAAGTGTCTTAAATGGGGACACTTTTTTCAAATGGTCACAAAATCTTCTCCACTTCGAGTTTTTAGCTGAATTTGTTTGTGCATGCCAAAAAAAATAAAAGGATTATCTCTACCAAATTTGGGGACAAAACTCTTTCTTAAAAAATTTTAAAAAATCCTGAACCACAAAATGTTTCAAAAATCGTGAAAAATAGAAAATGGGTCGTCTTGCCATGAAACTTCACATGAAGGCGTAGGGGACCATTGTATGAATTTACAAGCCATAAAAATGGCATTGGCATGGCAGAAATATGAAGATGTGCTTGAACCCACCTACCACCTGTTTGATCCCCGGCTTGTGCATCCTACCTTTCTAGTCGATTGAGCCCTCGCACGCTCGTTTCGTGGGTTGACTTAGGCATACGGAGTTCATCCCTAGTCTAAGCATACGGAGTTCATTCCCAGTATAAGATCAGACCGGACTGAGGGTTTCGGCAGCAGGATCGGTAGCACGCAGGGGGATCGAGTCGATTCTCGACTTACGCATTCTACCTCTCCGGCCGGCTGAGCGTCTGTACACCCGTTTCATGGGTTGGCTAAGGCATAGGAAGTTCATTCCATGTCTAAGCCCCAACCGAACCGAGGGTTGTGGTAGTGGGATCGACAGCACATAGAGGGGGACCGGGCTGATTCTCGGCTTGCGCATTATGCCTCTCCGGATGGCTCAGTGCCCCGTATGCTCATTTCGTGGGTTGACTTATGCATACGGAGTTAATTCCCAGTCTAAGATCAGACCGACTGAGGTTGTGTACAGATCACACACATAGAGGACTGGTCGATCCCGACTTGGCATTCTGCTCTCCGGCGGCTGAGCGCCGATGCTCATTTATGGGTGGCTTAGGCATACGGAGTTCACTCCATGTCTAAGCATATGGAGTTCATTCCCAGTCTAAGAGTTTGAGCCACAGTGCACATGCTGGGCTCGGGCATGTGCTGGTGCTGCATTTTCTTCACCCGGGCACCATCGACGGGGCATCGCCAGAGCTTCACCGGAGAGCCTAACCGACGGCATTGGGGGTTCCAGTGATTGGGGGGCCGGAGGGTGTGTGCACATGATGTGTAATGGGTGCTGGTACTAGGCCCTTATATTGGCCCCCTATCCCTCATCAAACCTCGAAAACTCACACCCCCTTAAAGAGCCTTTGAGATTTTATAGGTTTACTGCCAGTAGCCATTAAAGTGTCTGAAATGGGGACACTTTTTTCAAACGGTCACAAAATCTTCTCCACTTCGAGTTTTTAGCTGAATGTTTTTGTGCTCCAACAAAAATACAAGGATCACCTCTACCAAATTTGGGGACAAAACTCTATGTAAAAAAATTTTAAAAAATCTGGAACCGTAAAAATTTTAAAAATCATGAAAAACATAAAACGGGTCGTCTTGCCACGAAACTTCACATGAAGGCTTAGGGGACCATTGTATGAATTTGCAAGCCATAAAAATGGCATTGGCAAGGCAGAAATATGAAGATGTGCTTGAACACACCTACCACCCGTTCGATCCCCGGCTTACACGTCCTGCCTCTCTGGTTGACTGAGTGCCCGCACGCTGGTTTCATGGGTTGACTTAGGCACACAGAGTTCATCCCCAGTCTAAGCATACAAAGTTCATTCCCAGTCCAAGATCGGACCGGACCGAGGGTTATGGCAGCAGGATCGACAGCACATAGGGGGGACTGGGCCGATCCTCGGCTTGCGCATTCTGCCTCTTCGACCGGCAGAGCGCCCGCATGCCCGCTTTGTGGGTTGGCTTAGGCATAGGGAGTTCATTCCATGTCTAAGCCCCAATCGGACTGACAGCATGCAAAGGCTGATCGGGCCGATCCCCGGCTTGCGCATTATCCCTCTTCGGCTGGCTTATCACCCGCACACTCATTTCGTGGGTTGACTTTGGCATACAGAGTTCATTCCTAATCTAAGATCAGACCGGACCGAGGGTTGCGGCAGTAGGATCGACAGCTCGTAAGGAGGGACCGAGCCAATCCCCGGCTTGCGCATTCTGCCTCTCCGACTGGCTGAGCGCCCGCACGCTTATTTTGTGGGTTGGCTTAGGCATACGGAGTTCAATCCATGTCTAAGCCCTAATCGGACAGAGGGTTGTGGCAGCAGGACCAGCAGCGAGATCGACAGCACGCAGAGGGGGACCAGGCTGATCCCCGGCTTGCGCATTATGCCTCTCCGACCGGCCTCTCCGGCCGACTGAGTGCTCGCACGCTCGTTTTATGGGTTGACTTAGGCATATGGAGTTCATCCCCAGTCTAAGCATACAAAGTTCATTCCCAGTCTAAGATCGAACCGGACCGAGGGTTGCGGCAGCAGGATCGGGAGCACGTAGGGGGGACCGAGCCGATCCCGGGGTTGCACATTCTACCTCTCCGACCGGCTGAGCGCCCGCACGCCCGTGTCATGGGTTGGCTTAGGCATAGGGAGTTCATTCCATGTCTAAGCCCCAGTCGGACGGAGGGTTGTGGTAGCAGGACCGGCAGCACGCAGAGGGGGATTGGGTCGAACCACGGCTTGCGCATTATGCCTCTCCAACCGGCTCAACGCCCGAACGCTCGTTTCGTGGGTTGACTTAGGCATACGGAGTTCATTTCCAGTCTAAGATCGGACCGGACTGAGGGTTGTGGCAGCAGGATCGACAGCACATAGGGGGGATCGGGCCGGTCCCCGGCTTGTGCATTCTACCTCTCTGGCCATCTGAGCGCCCAGATGCTCGTTTCATGGGTTGGCTTAGGCATACGGAGTTCATTCCATGTCTATGCATACAGAGTTCATTCCCTGTCTAAGATTGAACCGGACCGAGGGTTACGGCAGCAGGACCAGCAGCAGGATGACAGCACGCAAGGGGGATCGGGTCGATCCCTAGCTTGTGCATTCTGCCTCTCCAACCGATTGAGCACCCGCACGCTCGTTTCATGTGATGACTTAGGCATACGGAGGTCATCCCCAGTCTAAGCATACGGAGTTCATTCCCAGTCTAAGATTGAACCAGACTGAGGGTTGCGACAGCAGGATCGGTAGCACGCAGGGGGGATCGGACCGATCCTCGACTTAGGCATTCTCCCTCTCTAATGGCTGAGCACCCACACGCCCGTTTCATGGGTTGGCTTTGGCATAGGGAGTTCATTCCATGTCTAGGCCCCAGCCGGACTGAGGGTTGTGGCGGTGGGATCAGCATCACGTAGAGAGGGACCGGGTTGATCCCCGACTTGCACATTATGCCTCTCCGATCGGCACAGCATCCGAACGCTCGTTTCATGGGTTGACTTAGGCATACAGAGTTCATTCCCAATCTAAGATCGGACCAGATCGAGGTTACAGCAACAACATCGACAGCATGCAGGGGGGACTGGAGCATCGTCAAAGAGCCTAACCGATGGCATTGGGGTTTTCGATGATTGGGGGGGCCAGGGGGTGTGCGCACATGATGTGCAATGGGTGCTAGTACTTGGCCCTTATATTGGCCCCCTATCCCTCATCAAACCTTGAGAACTCGCACCCCTTTAAAGAGCATTTGAGATTTTATAGGTTTGCTGCCAATAGCCATTAAAGTGTCTGAAATGGGGACACTTTTTTCAAACAATCACAAAATCTTCTCCACTTCGAGTTTTTAGCTGAATTTTTTTTTGCATGCCAAAAAAAATACAGGGATCAACTCTACCAAATTTGGGGGCAAAACTCTTCCTAAAAAAATTTTAAAAAATCTGAAACCGTAAAAAGTCTTGAAAATCATGAAAAATAGAAAATGGGTCGTCTCGCCACGAAACTTCACATGAATGCTTAGAGGACCATTGTATGACTTTACAAGCCATAAAAATGGCATTGGCATGGCAGAAATATGAAGATGTGCTTGAACCCACCTATCACCTGTTTGATCCCCGGCTTGTGCATCCTACCTTTCTAGTCGATTGAGCCCTTGCACGCTCGTTTCGTGGGTTGACTTAGGCATACGGAAGTTCATCCTCAGTCTAAGCATATGGAGTTCATTCCCAGTATAAGATCAGACCAGACTGAGGGTTTCGGCAGCAGGATCGGTAGCACGCAGGGGGATCGGGCCGATTCTCGGCTTGCTCATTCTGCCTTTCCGACCGGCTGAGCGTCTGCACACCCGTTTCGTGGGTTGGCTTAGGCATAGGAAGTTCATTCCATGTCTAAGCCCCAGCCGAACCGAGGGTTGTGGCAGTGGGATCGACAGCACATAGAGGGGGACCGGGGTGATTCTCGGCTTGCGCATTATGCCTCTCCGGATGGCTCAGCGCCCGCACGCTCATTTCGTGGGTTGACTTATGCATACGGAGTTAATTCCCAGTCTAAGATCAGACCAGACTGAGGGTTGTGGTAGCAGGATCGACAACACATAGGGGGGACCAGGCCGATCCCCGACTTGTGCATTCTGCCTCTCCGGCCTGCTGAGCGCCCGCATGCTCGTTTCATGGGTTGGCTTAGGCATACGGAGTTCATTCCATGTCTAAGCATACGGAGTTCATTCCCATTCTAAGATTTTGAGCCACGGTGCACATACTGGGCTCCGGCATGTGCTGGTACCACTTTTTTTTCGCCCGGGGCATAATAGCCGAAGCATCGCAGGAGAGCCTAACCGACGGCATTGGGGGTTCCGGCGATTGGGGGGCCGGGGGGTGTGCGCACATGATGTGCGATGGGTGTTGGTACTTGGCCCTTATATTGGCCCCCTATCCCTCATCAAACCTCGAGAACTCACACCCTCTTAAAGAGCATTTGATATTTTATAGGTTTGCTGCCAGTAGCCATTAAAGTGTTTGAAAAGGGGACACTTTTTTCAAACGGTCACAAAATCTTCTCCACTTCGAGTTTTTAGCTGAATGTTTTTGTGCTCCAACAAAAATACAAGGATCACCTCTACCAAATTTGGGGACAAAACTCTATCTAAAAAAATTTTAAAAAATCTGGAACCGTAAAAATTTTAAAAATCATGAAAAATATAAAACGGGTCGTCTTGCCACGAAACTTCACATGAAGGCTTAGGGGACCATTGTATGAATTTACAAGCCATAAAAATGGCATTGGCATGACAGAAATATGAAGATGTGCTTGAACACACCTACCACCCGTTCGATCCCCGGCTTGCGCGTCCTGCCTCTCTGGTTGACTGAGTGCCCGCACGCTGGGTTCATGGGTTGACTTAGGCATACAGAGTTCATCCCCAGTCTAAGCATACAAAGTTCATTCCCAGTCCAAGATCGGACCGGACCGAGGGTTATGGCAGCAGGATCGACAGCACATAGGGGGGACTGGGCCGATCCTCGGCTTGCGCATTCTGCCTCTTCGACCGGCAGAGCGCCCGCATGCCCGCTTTGTGGGTTGGCTTAGGCATAGGAAGTTCATTCCATGTCTAAGCCCTAGCCGAACCGAGGTTTGTGGCAGTGGGACCGATAGCACGCAAAGGTGGACCGGGCCAATCCTTGGCTTGCGCATTATGCCTCGTCGGCCGGCTCAGTGCCTGTATGCTCATTTTGTGGGTTGACTTAGGCATACAGAGTTCTTTCCCAGTCTAAGATCAGACTGGATCGAGGGTTGCAGCACACGGGGGGGACCGGTCTGATCCTCAGCTTGCGCATTCTGCCTTTTCTGGCATGCTGAGTGCCCGCACGCTCGTTTCATGGGTTGGCTTAGGCATATGGAGTTCATTCCATGTCTAAGCATACGGAGTTCATTCCCAGTCTAAGATTGGATCAGACTGAAGGTTGCGGTAGCAGGACCAGCAACAGGATCAGCAGCACGTAGGGGGGACCGGGTCAATCCCCAGCTTGCACATTCTGCCTTTTCGGCCTACTAAGCACCCGCACGTTCATTTTGTGGGTTGGCTAAGGCATACGGAGTTCATTCCATGTCTAAGCCCCAATCGGACCGAGAGTTGTGGTAGCAGGACCGGTAGCGGGATCGACAACATGCAGATGGGGACCGGGCTAATCCCTGACTTACGTATTATGCCTCTCCGGTCGGTTGAGCACCAACACGCTCGTTTTATGGGTTGACATAGGCATACGAAGTTCATCCCCAGTCTAAGCATACGGAGTTCATTCCCAGTCTAAGATCGGATAGGACTGAGGGTTGCGGTAGTAGGATTGAAGCACGCAAGGGGGATCGGGCTGATCCCCGGCTTGTGCAGTCTGCCTCTCTGACCGGTTGAATACCCGTACACCCGTTTCGTGGGTTGGTTGAGGCATAGGGAGTTCATTCCATGTTTAAGCCCCAGTCAGACCGAAAGTTGTTGCAGTGAGACCGGCAGCACGCAGAGGGGGACCGGGTTAGTCCTCAGCATGCGCATTATGCCTCTTCGACCGGTTTGGCACCTGCACACTCGTTCCGTGGGTTGACTTATGCATACGAAATTCATTCCCAGTCTAAGATTGGATCCGACCGTGGGTTGCGATAGCAGGATTGACAGCACGTAGGGGTGATCAGATCGATCCCCGACTTGCGCATTCTGCCTCTTCGGTCAGCTGAGCGACCGCACGCTCGTTTCGTGGGGTGACTTAGGCATACAGAGTTCATTCCATGCCTAAGCATACAGAGTTCATTCCCAGCCTAAGATTTTGAGCCACGGTGCACATGCTGGGCTCGGGCATGTGCTGGTGCCACATTTTTTTCGCTCGGGGCACCATCACCGAAGCATCGCCGGAGAGCCTAACCGGCGGCATTAGGGGTTTCGACGATTGGGGGGGCCGAGGGGGTGTGCGCACATGATGTGCGATAGGTGCTGGTGCTTGGCCCTTATGTTGGCCCCCTATCCTTCATCAAACCTCGAGAATTCACACCCCCTTAAAGAGCATTTGAGATTTTATAGGTTTGCCGCCAGTAGCCATTAAAGTGTCTGAAATGGGGACACTTTTTTCAAACGATCACAAAATCTTCTGCACTTCGAGTTTTTAGCTGAATTTTTTTGTGCATGCCAACAAAATACAAGGATACCTCTACCAAATTTGGGGACAAACTCTTTCTATAAAAATTTTAAAAAATCCCAAACCGTAAAAAAGTTTCAAAATTATGAAAAATAGAAAACGGGTTCGTCTTGCCACGAAACTTCAACATGAAGGCATAGGGGACCATTGTATGAATTTACAAGCCATAAAACTGGCAATTCGCATGGTAGATATATGAAGATGTGCTTGAACCTACCTACCACCGTTTGATCCTCGGCTTGCGCATCCTGCCTCTCGGTTGGCTGAGCGCCCGCACGCTCGTTTCGTGGGTTGACTTAGGCATACGGAGTTCATCCCCAGTCTAAGCATACGAAGTTCATTCCCAGTCTAAGATCGAACCGGGCAGAGGGTTACGGCAGTAGGATCGGTAGCACGCAGGGGGGACCGGGCCGATCCCCGACTTGCGCATTCTGCCTTTTCAGTTGGCTGAGCACCCGCACGCCCGTTTCAAGGTTGGCTTAGGCATAGAGAGTTCATTCCATGTCTAAGCCCCAGCCGGACCGAGGGTTGTGGCAGCAGGATCGGCGGCACGCAGAGGGGGACCAGGTCGATCCCCGGCTTACGCATTATGCCTGACCGGTCGATTCAGCACCCGCACGCTTGTTTCGTGGGTTGACTTATGCATACGGAGTTCATTCCCAGTCTAAGATCAGATCGGACCGAAGGTTACACAAGCAGGATTGAAAGCACGCAGGAGGGACCGGGCCGGTCCCCGACTTGCGCGTTCTGCCTTTTCGATTGGCTGAGCACCCGCACGCCCGTTTCAAGGTTGGCTTAGGCATAGAGAGTTCATTCCATGTCTAAGCCCCAGCCGGACCGAGGGTTGTGGTAGCAGGACCGACAGCACGCAGAGGGGGATCGGGTCGATCCCCAGCTTGCGCATTATGCATCTTCGATCGACTCAGCACCCACACACTCATTTCGTGGGTTAACCTAGGCATACAGAGTTCATTCCCAGTCTAAGATCAGATCAGACCGAGGGTTGCATCAACAGGATCGACAGCACGTAGGGGTGATCGGGCCGATCCTCGACTTGTGCATTATGCCTCTCAGGTCGGATTCTTCAATCGGTTGAGTGCCCCACACGCTCGTTTCGTGGGTTTGACTTAAGTGTTACAGAGTTGGTCCCAGTTCTAAGCATACGAAGTTCATTCCTAGTCTAAGATCAAACTGGATCAAAGGGTTTACAGCAGCAGGATCGACAGCATGCAAGGGGGACCGGGCCGATCCCCGGCTTATGCATTCTACCTCTCCGATCGGCTGAGCGCCTACATGCCCGTTTCATGGGTTGACTTAGGCATAGGGAGTTCATTCCATGTCTAAGCCCCAGCCAGACTGAGGGTTGTGGCAGCAGGACTGGTAGCACGCAGAGGGGGACCGGGTCGATCCCCGGCTTGTGCGTTATGCCTCATCGATCGGTTCAGCACCCGCACGCTCGTTTCGTGGGTTGACTTATGCATACGGAGTTCATTCCCAGTCTAAGATCAGATCGGACTGAGGGTTACACAAGCAGGATTGAAAGCACGCAGGGGGGACCGGGCCGATCCCTGGCTTGCGCATTCTACCTCTCCGGTCGGTTGAACGCCCGCACGTTCGTTTCGTGGGTTGGCTTAGGCATACAGAGTTCATTCCATGTCTAAGCATACGGAGTTCATTCCCAGTCTAATATTTTGAGCCACGGTGCACATGATGGGCTCAGGCATGTGCTGGTGCCGCATTTGTTTCGCCCGGGGCACCATCGCCGGAGCATCGCTGAAGAGCCTAGCCGACAGCATTGGGGGTTCTGACGATTGGGGGGCCGAGGGGTGTGCGCACATGATGTACGATGGATGCTGGTACTTGGACCTTATATTGGCCCCCTATCCCTCATCAAACCTCGAGAACTCACACCCCTTTAAAGAGCATTTGAGATTTTATAGGTTTATTGCCAGTAGCCATTAAAGTGTCTGAAATGGGGACACGTTTTTCAAACAGTCACAAAATCTTCTCCACTTCAAGTTTTTAGCTGAATTTTTTTGTACATGCCAAAAAAAAATACAAGGATCACCTCTACCAAATTTGGGGACAAAACTCTTTCTAAAAAAATTTTAAAAAGTCCCAAACCGTAAAAAGTTTCAAAAATCCTAAAAAATATAAAATGGGTTGTCTTGCCACAAAACTTCACATGATGGCTTAGGGGACCATTGTACGAAATTACAAGCCATAAAAATGACACTGGCAGGGCAAAAATATGAAGATGTGCCTGAACCCACCTACCACCCGTTCGATCCCCGGCTTGCGCATCATGCCTCTCTGGTCGGCTGAACGCCCGCACGCTCGTTTCATGTGTTGACTTGGCAAACGGAGTTCATCCCCAGTCTAAACATATGGAGTTCATTCCCAATCTAAGATCGGACTAGATCGAGGGTTTTAGCAGCAAGATCGACAGCACGTAAGGGGGATCGGGTCGATCCCCAGCTTGTGCATTCTACCTCTCTGGCCTACTGAGCACCCGCACGTTTGTTTCATGGGTTGGCTTAGGCATAGGGAGTTCATTCCATGTCTAAGCCCCAGCCAGACCGAGGGTTGTGGTAGTGGCACCGACAGCATGCAGAGGGGGATCGGGGTGATCCCCGGCTTGCGCATTATGCCTCTTCGATCGGCTCAACGCCCGCAAGCTAGTTTCATGGGTTGACTTAGGCATACGGAGTTCATTCCCAATCTATGATCGGATCGGACTGAGGGTTACGGCAGCAGGATCGATAGCACGTAGGGGGGATCAGGTCGATCCCCTGCTTGAGCATTCTACCTCTCCGGTCAGCTAAGCACCCGCACGCTCATTTCGTGGGTTGGCTTAGGCATACGGAGTTCATTCCATGTCTAAGCATACAGAGTTCATTCCCAGTCTAAGATCGGATCGGACCGAGGGTTGCGGTAGTAGGATCGACAGCATGCAGGGGGGACCGGATCGATCCCCGGCTTGTGTATTCTACCTTTTCGACTGGCTGAGCGCCCGCACGCTCGTTTCGTGGCTTAGCTTAGGCATACGGAGTTCATTCCATGTCTAAGCCCCAGCCAAATCGAAGGTCATGGCAGCAGGATCGACAGCGGGATCGACAGCATACAGAGGGGGATCGGGCTGATCCCCAGCTTGCATATTATGCCTCTCCGGTCAGCTGAACGCCCGCACGCTCGTTTCGTCGGTTGACTTAGGCATACGGAGTTCATCCCCAGTCTAAGCATACGGAGTTCATTCCCAGTCTAAGATCAAACCGGATCGAGGTTTGCGGCAGCAGGATCGACAGCACGCAGTGGGGATCGGGCCGATCCCCAGCTTGTGCATTCTGTCTCTCTGATCGGCTGAGCACCCGCACGCCCGTTTCGTGGGTTGGCTTAGGCGTAAGGAGTTCATTCCATGTCTAAGCCCCAGTCGGACCGAGGGTTATGGCAGCGGGATCGACAGCAAGCAGAGGGGGACCGGGCTGATCCTCGTCTTGCACATTATGCCTCTTCGGTCGGCTCAGCACCCGTACGCTCATTTCATGGGTTGACTTATGCATACGGAGTTCATTTCCAGTCTAAGATCGGACTGGACCGACGGTTGCGGTAGCAGGAATGATAGCACGCAGGGGGGACCAGACCGATCCCCGGCTTGAGCATTCTACCTCTCCGGTAGGATGAGCGCCCGCACGCTCATTTCATGTGTTGACTTAGGCATACAGAGTTCATCCCCAGTCTAAGCATACGGAGTTCATTCCCAGTCTAAGATCAGACTGAACCAGGGTTGCGATAGCAAGATCGACAGCACGCAGGGGGGACCGGGCCGATCCCCGGTTTGTGCATTCTGCCTGTCGGTCGACTGAGCAGTCTAAGCATACAAAGTTCATTCCCAGTCTAAGATCGGACTAGACCGAGTGTTGCTGACCGGACCGATGGTTGCGATAGTAGGATCGACAGCACGCAGGGGGGACCTGGCTGACCCCGGCTTACGCATTCTGCCTTCCGATCAGTTGAGCAATCTAAGCATATGGAGTTCATTCCCAGTCTAAGATCAGACCAGACTGAGGGTTGCGACAGTAGGATCGACAGCACGCAGGGGGGACTGGGTCGATCCCCGGCTTGCGCATTCTACCTCTCTGGCCGACTGAGCGACCGCTCGTTCATTTCGTGGGTTGGCTTAGGCATACGGAGTTCATTCCATGCCTAAGCACCAGCCAGATCAAGGGTTGTGGCAGCAGGACCGACAACGATATCGACAGCACACAAAGAGGGATAGGGCTGATCCTCGGCTTACGCATTATGCCTCTCTGACCGCCTCTCCGACCGGTTGAGCGCCCGCACGCTCATTTCATGGGTTGACTTAGGCATACGGAGTTCATCTCCAGTCTAAGCATAGAGAGTTCATTCCCAGTCTAAGATCGAACCGGACCAAGGGTTGCGGGAGCAGGATCGACAGCACGCAGGGGGGACCGGGTCGATCCCCGGCTTGCGTATTCTGCCTCTCCGGTCGGTTGAGCGCCCGCACGCCCGTTTTGTGGGTTGGCTTAGGCATAGGGAGTTCATTCCATGTCTAAGCCCCAGCCAGACTGAGGGTTATGGCAGTGGAACCGATAGCACGCAGAGGGGGACCGGGCCGATCCCTGACTTGCACATTATGCCTCTTTGGCCAGCTCAGCGCCCACACGCTCATTTCGTGGGTTGACTTACGCATACGGAGTTCATTCACAGTCTAAGATCGATCGGACCAAGGGTTGTGGCAGCAGGATCGACAGCAAGTAGGGGGGATCGGGCTGATCCCGGCTTGCGCATTCTGCCTCTCCGACCGATTGAGCGCCCGCACCCTTGTTTCGTGAGTTGGCTTAGGCATATGGAGTTCATTCCATGTCTAAGCATACGAAGTTCATTCCCAGTCTAAGATTTTGAGCCACGGTGCACATGCTGGGCTCGGGCATGTGCTGGTGCCGTATTTTTTCGCCCGGGGCACCATCGTCGGAGCATCGTCGGAGAGCTAACCGACGGCGTTGGGGGTTCCGATGATTGGGGGGCCGAGGGGGCGTGCCCACATGATGTGCGATGGGTGCTGGTATTTGGCCCTTATATTGGCCCCTATCCCTCATCAAACCTCGAGAACTCACACCCCCTTAAAGAGCATTTGAGATTTTATAGGTTTGTTGCCAGTAGCCATTAAAGTGTCTGAAATGGAGACACGTTTTTCAAACAGTCATAAAATCTTCTCCGCTTCGAGTTTTTAGCTGAATTTTTTTGTGCATGCCAAAAAAAATACAGGGATCACCTCTACCAAATTTGGGGGCAAAAATCTTCCTTAAAAATTTTAAAAAATCCAGAACTGCAAAAAGTTTTGAAAATCATGAAAAATAGAAAACGGGTCGTCTTGCCATGAAACTTCACATGAAGGCTTAGGGGACCATTGTATGAATTTACAAGCCATAAAAATGGCATTGGAATGGCGGAAATATGAAGATGTGCTTGAACCCACCTACCACCTGTTCGATCCCCGACTTGCGCATCCTACCTCTTTGGTCGGCTGAGCCCCCGCACGCTCGTTTCATGGGTTGACTTAGGCATACGGAATTCATCCCCAATCTAAGCATATAGAGTTCATTCCCAGTCTAAGATCAGACCGAACCAAGGGTTGCGACAGTAGGATCAGTAGCACGTAGGGAAACCGGTCGATCCTCGGCTTACGCATTCTGCCTCTTCGACCGGCTGAGCGCCCGCACGCCCGTTTCATGGGTTGGCTTAGGCATAGGAAGTTCATTCCATGTCTAAGCCCCAGCCAGACCGAGGGTTGTGGTAGCGGGATCGGCAGCACACAAAAGGGGATCGGGCCGATTCTCGGCTTGCACATTATGCCTCTTTGGATGGCTCAACGCCCGCATGCTCATTTCGTGGGTTGACTTATGCATACGGAGTTCATTCTCAGTCTAAGATCGGACCAGATCGAGGGTTACGATAGCAGGACCGACAGCACGTAGGGTGGGACCAGGCCGATCCCCAGCTTGTGCATTCTACCTCTCCGACCGACTGAGCGCCCGCATGCTCGTTTCATGGGTTGGCTTAGGCATACGGAGTTCATTCCATGTCTAAGCATACAGAGTTCATTCCCAGTCTAAGATCGGACCGGACCGATGGTTGCGACAGTAAGACCAGTAGTAGGATCGGTAGCACGAATGAAGGATCGGGGCCCATCCCCCCTTGCACATTCTACCTCTTCGATCGGTTAGGCATACGAAGTTCATTCCATGTCTAAGCCCCAGCCGGATCGAGGGTTGTGGCAGCAGGACCGGCAGCGAGATCGACAGCACACAGAGGGGGACCTGGCTGATCCTCGACTTGTACATTATGTCTCTCTGGTCGGCTAAGCGCCTACACGCTCGTTTCATGGGTTGACTTAGGCATACGGAGTTCATCCCCAGTCTAAGCATCCGGAGTTCATTCCCAGTCTAAGATCGACTGAACCGAGGGTTACGACAGCAGGATCGACAGCATGCAGAGGGGACCGGCTGATCCTCGACTTACGTATTCTGCCTCTCCGATAGGTTGAGCACCCGCACATCCGTTTTGTGGGTTGGCTTAGGCATACAGAGTTCATTCCATGTCTAAGCCCCAGTCGGACTGAGGGTTGTGGCAGTGGGACCGGCAGCGCACAGATGGGGATCGAGCCGATCCCTGGCTTGCGCATTATGCCTTTTCGGTCGGCTCAGTGCCCGCACGCTCATTTCATGGGTTGACTTATGCATACGGAGTTCATTCCCAGTCTAAGATCGGACCGGACCAAGGGTTGTGGCAGCAGGATCGACAGCACGCAGGGGTGATCGGGTCGATCCCCGAGCATGAAACTTCACATGAAGGCTTAGGGGACCATTGTATGAATTTACAAGCCATAAAAATGGCATTGGCATGGCAGAAATATGAAGATGTGCTTGAACCCACCTACCACCCATTCGATCCGCAATTTACGCATCCTGCCTCTCTGGTCGACCGAGCGCCCGCACGCTCGTTTCGTTGGTTGACTTACGGATACGGAGTTCATCCCCAGTCTAAGCATACAGAGTTCATTCCAAGTCTAGCATCAGACCGGACTGAAGGTTGTGGCAGTAGGATCGGCAGCATGCTGGGGGGATCGATCGATCCTTGGCTTGCGCATTCTGCCTCTCTGGCCGACTGAGCACCCGCACGCCCGTTTTGTGAGTTGGCTTAGGCATAGGGAGTTCATTCCATGTCTAAGCCCCTACCGGACCGAGGGTTGTGGCAGCGGGACCGGCAGCACGCAGAGAGGGACCAGACTGATCCCTGGCTTACGCATTATGCCTCTCCGGCTGGCTCAGCGCCCGCACGCTCGTTTCGAGGGTTGACTTAGGCATACAGAGTTCATTCCCAATTTAAGATCGGACCGAACCGAGGGTTGTGGTAGCAAGATCAACAGCACGCAAGGGGGGACTGAGTTGATCCTCGACTTGCACATTCTGCCTTTTCGGCCGGTTGAGCACCCACACGCTTGTTTTGTGGGTTGGCTTAGGCATACAGAGTTCATTCCATGTCTAAGCCCCAGTCGGACCGAGGGTTGTGGCAACAGGACCAGAAGCGAGATCGGCAGCACGCAGAGAGGGATCGGGCTGATCCCCGACTTGCACATTATGCCTTTCCGGCCGACCCCTCCGGTCGGCTTAGCACCCGCACGCTCGTTTCGTGGGTGGACTTAGGCATACGGAGTTCAACCCCAGTCTAAGCATACGTAGTTCATTCCCAGTCTAAGATCGAATCGGATCGAGGGTTGCGACAGTAGGATCGATAGCTTGCAGGAGGAACCGGGTTGATCCTCGACTTACGTATTCTGCCTCTCCGATCGGTTGAGCACCCGCACACCCGTTTCATGGGTTGGGTTAGGCATAGGGAGTTCCTTCTAGGTCTAAGCCCCAGTCGAACCGAGGGTTACGGTAGCAGGACTGGCAACACATAGAGGCGAACCGAGCCGATCCCCAACTTGCGCATTATGCCTCTCCGGTTGGCTCAGCGCCCGCACGCTCATTTTGTGAGTTGACTTAGGCATACAGAGTTCATTCCCAGTCTAAGATCAGATCGAACCGAGGGTTGTTGTAGCAAGAAAAGTAGCAGGATCTGCAGCATACAGGGTGGGACTGGGCCGATCCTCAGCTTGCGCATTCTGCCTCTCCGATCGGCTGAGCGCCGCACACTCATTTCGTGGGTTGGCTTAGGCATACGGAGTTCATTCCATGTCTACGCCCCAGCCGGACTGAGCGTTGTGGTAGCAGGACTGGTAGTGTGATCGACAGCATGCTGAGGGGACTGGGCTGATCCTCGGCTTACGCATTATGCCTCTCCAACCGACTGAGCGCCCGCACGCTCGTTTCATGGGTTGACTTAGGCATACAGAGTTCATCCCTAGTCTAAGCATACGGAGTTCATTCCCAGTCTAAGATCAGACTGAACCGAAGGTTGCGGCAGCAGGATCGACAGCACGCAGGGGGGATCGGGTCGATCCCCGGCTTGCAAATTCTACCTCTCCGGCCGGTTGAGCACCCGCACACTCGTTTCATGGGTTGGCTTAGGCATAGGGAGTTCATTCCATGTCTAAGCCCCAGTCAAACCGAGGGTTGTGGTAACATGACCGGTAGCACGCAGAGGGGGACCGAGCCGATCCCCGTCTTGTGCATTATGCCTCTTCAGCCGGCTCAGCGCCCGCACACTCGTTTCGTGGGTTGACTTATGCATACGGAGTTCATTCCCAGTCTGAGATTGGACCAGACCGAGGGTTGCAGCAACATGATCGACAGCACGTAGGGGGGATTGGGTCGATCCTCGGCTTGCGCATTCTACCTCTCTGATCGGCTGAGCGCCCGTACGCTTGTTTCGTGGGTTGGCTTAAGCATATGGAGTTCATTTCATGTCTAAGCATACGTTGTGCATTCCCAGTCTAAGATTTTGAGCTACGGTGCACATGCTGGGCTCGAGCATGTGCTGGTGTCACCTTTTTTTCACTCGGGGTACCATCATCGGAGCATCACCGGAGAGCCTAACCTGCGGCATTGGGGGTTCCGACGATTGGGGGGGCCAGGGGGTGTGCGCACATGATGTACGATGGGTGTTGGTACTTGGCCGTTATATTGGCCCCCTATCCCTCATCAAGCCTCAAGAACTCACACCCCCTTAAAGAGCATTTGAGATTTTATAGGTTTGCTGCCAGTAGCCATTAAAGTGTCTGAAATGGGGATACTTTTTTCAAACGGTCACAAAATCTTCTCCACTTCAAAAGTTTTAGCTGAATTTTTTTGTGCATGCCAACAAAAATACAAGGATCACCTCTACCAAATTTGGGGACAAAACTCTTGCTAAAAAAATTTAAAAATATCCCGAACCGCAAAAAGTTTCAAAAATCATGAAAAATAGAAAACGGGTCGTCTTGCCACAAAACTTCACATGAAGGCTTAGGGGACCATTGTATGAATTTACAAGCCATAAAAACGGCATTGGCACGGTAGAAATATGAAGATGTGCTTGAACCCACCTACTGCGCATCCTGTCTCAATGGTCGACTAAGCGCCCTGCATGCTCGTTTCGTGGGTTGACTTAGGCATACGGAGTTCATCCCCAATCTAAGCATGCGGAGTTCATTCCCAATCTAAGATCGGACCGGATTGAGGGTTGCGGTAGCAGGATCGACAGCACGCAAGGGGGACCGGATCGATCCCCGACTTATGCATTCTACCTCTTCGGTCGGCTGAGCCCCCATACGTTTGTGGGTTGGCTTAGGCATACGGAGTTCATTCCATTTCTAAACCCTAGTCAGATCGAGGGTTGTGGCAGCAAGACCGGTAGCAGGATCAACAGCATGCAGAGGGGGACCGGGCTGATCCCTGGCTTGCGAATTATGCTTTTCCGGGCGGTTGAGTGCCCGTACGCTCATTTTGTGGGTTGACTTAGGCATACGGAGTTCATCCCCAGTCTAAGCATATGGAGTTCATTCCCAATCTAAGATCGGACCGCATCGAGGGTTGCGATAGCAGGATCGACAGCACGCAGGGGGAACCAGGCCGATCCCCGACTTGCGCATTCTGCCTCTTCGATCGGCTGAGCGCCCGCACGCCCGTTTCATGGGTTGGCTTAGGCATAGGGAGTTCATTCCATGTCTAAGCCCCAGTCAAACCGAGGGTTGTGGTAGCGGGACTGACAGCACGTAGAGGGGGACCTGGCCGATCCCCAGCTTACGCATTATGCCTCTCCGATCGACTCAGTGTCGGTACGCTCATTTCGTGGGTTGGCTTAGGCATACGGAGTACATTCCATGTCTAAGCCCCAACCGAACAAAGGGTTGTGGCAGCAAGACCGACGAACAGGATCTACAGCACGTACAGGGGGACTGGGTTAATCCCCGGCTTGCGTATTATTCCTCTTCGGTCGGCCTCTCTGATTGGCTGAGCGCCCATACACTCGTTTCGTGGGTTGACTTAGGATTACGGAGTTCATCCCCAGCCTAAGCATACGGAGTTCATTCCCAATCTAAGATCAGACTGAACCGAGGGTTACGACAGTAGGATCGACAGCATGCAAACGGACTGGGTCGATCCTCGTCTTGGGGATTCTGCCTCTCCGACCAGCTGAGTGCCCGTACACCCGTTTCATGGGTTGGCTTAGGCATAGGGAGTTCATTCCATGTCTAAGCCCCAGCCGGACCGATGGTTGTGGTAGCGGGACCGACAGCACGCAGAGGGGGACCGGGCTGATCCCCAGCTTGTGCATTCTGCCTCTCCGGCAGGCTGAGCACCCGAACGCTCATTTTGTGGGTTGGCTTAGGCATACGGAGTTCATTCCATGTCAAAGCCCCAGCTGGACCGAGGGTTGTGGTAGCAGGATCGGCAGTGGGATCGATAGCACGCAGAGGGGGACCAGATTGATCCCCGGCTTGCGCATTATGCCTTTTCGGCCGGCCTCTCCGGCCGGTTGAGCGCCTGTATGCTTATTTCGTTGGTTAGCTTAGGCATACGAAGTTCATCCCCAGTTCAATCATACGGAGTTCATCCCCAGTCTAAGATCAAATCAGACCGAGGCTTGCGACAGTAGGATCGACAGCACGCAGGGGGGACCGGGTCAATCCCCGACTTGCGCATTCTGCCTCTCCAACTGACTGAGTGCCCGTACGCCCATTTCGTGGGTTGGCTTAGGCATAGGGAGTTCATTCCATGTCTAAGCCCCAGTTGGACCGAGGGTTGTGGTAGCGGGATCGACAGCACATGGAAGGGGACCGAGCCGATCCCTGACTTACGCATTATGCCTCTCCGGTTGGCTCAGGCATACGGAGTTCATTCCATGTCTAAGCCCCAGTCGGACCGAGGGTTGTGGCAGCAAGAGCGGCAGCGGGATCGACAACACGCAGGGGTTGATCCCCGACTTTCTCATTATGCCTCTTCGATCAGCCTCTCCAGTCGATTGAGCGCCCGTACGCTCATTTCATGGGTTGACTTAGGCATACGAAGTTCATTCCCAGTCTAAGCATACAGAGTTCATTCCTAGTATAAGATCAAACCGGACTGGGGGTTGCAGCAGCAGGATCGACAGCACATAGGAGGGATCGGGTCGATCCCCGACTTACGCATTCTACCTCTCCGACCGGTTGAGTGCCCGCATGCCCGTTTTGTGGGTTGGCTTATGCCTAGGGAGTTCATTCCATGTCTAAGCCCCAGTCGGACCGAGGGTTGTGGCAGCGAGATCGGTAGCACGCAGAGGGGGATCGGGCTAATCCCCGGCTTGTGCATTATGCCCCTTCAGCTGGCTCAATGCCCGTAAGCTCGTTTCGTGGGTTGACTTATGCATACAAAGTTCATTCCCAAGGTAAGATCGCTCCAGATCGAGGGTTGCGGCAGCAGGATCGACAGCACGCAGAGGGGACTGGGTCGATCCTCGACTTGCGCATTCTGCCTTTATGGCCGGTTGAGCACCCGTACGCTCGTTTCATGGGTTGGCTTAGGGATACAGAGTTCATTCCATTTCTAAGCATACAGAGTTCATTCCCAGTCTAAGATTTTGAGCCACGGTGCACATGCTAGGCTCAGGCATGTGCTGGTGCCTCATTTTTTTCGTTCGGCCACCATCACTGGAGCATCGCCGGAGAGCCTAACCGGTAGCATTGGGGGTTCCGACGATTGGGAGGCCGGGGGGTGTGCTCATATGATGTGCGATGGGTGCTGGTACTTGGCCCTTATGCTGGCCCCCTATCCCTCATCAAACCTCGAGAACTCACACCCCCTTAAAGAGCATTTAAGATTTTATAGGTTTGCTGCAAGTTGCCATTAAAAGCTGAGCACCCGCACGCTCGTTTCTTGGGTTGGCTTAGGCATACGGAGTTCATTCCGTGTCTAACCCCCAACCAGACTAAGAGTTATGGCAGCAGGATCGGTAGCGAGATCGGTAGCATGCAGAGGGGGACCGGGTTGATCCCCGGCTTGCGTATTATGCCTCTCTGGTAGCCTGAGCGCCCGCACGCTCGTTTCATGGGTTGACTTAGGCACATGAAGTTGATCCCTAGTCTAAGCATATGGAGTTCATTCGTAGTCTAAGATCAGACTGGACCGAGGTTGTGGCAGCAGGATCGATAGCACGCAGAGGGGATCGGGCTGATCCCCGGCTTGCGCATTCTACCTCTCCGGCCGACTGAGCACCCACACGCCCGTTTCATGGTTGGCTTAGGCATAGGGAGTTCATTCCATGTCTAAGCCCCAGTCGGATCGAGGGTTGTGGCAACAGGACCGGTAGCATGTAGAGGGGGATCGAGTCGATCCCCGGCTTGTGCATTATGCCTCTTCGACTGGCTCAGCGCCCGCACACTCGTTTCGTGAGTTGACTTATGCATACGGAGTTCATTCCCAGTGTAAGATCGGACCAGACCGGACCGAGGGTTGTGACAGCAGGATCGATAGCACGCGGGGGGGACCGGGTCGATCTCCGACTTGCGCATTCTGCCTCTCCGGTAGACTGAGCGCCCGAACGCTCGTTTCGTGGGTTGGCTTAGGCATACGGAGGTCATTCCATGTCTAAGCATATGGAGTTCATTCCCAGTCTAAGATTTTGAGCCACAGTGCACATGCTGGGCTCGGGCATGTGCTGGTGCCGCAT
The DNA here is from genome assembly GCF_002303985.1 of Durio zibethinus. The sequence goes on along the minus strand of NW_019167826.1, from coordinate 34,483,433 downwards.
TGTTTTCACCCGGGGCACCATCGTCTAAGCATCGCTGGAGCATCGCCGGAGAGCTAAACCAGTGGCATTTGGGGTTCCGATGATTGGGGGGCTCGGGGGTGTGTGCACATGATGTGCGATGGGTGCTGGTACTTGGCTCTTATATTGGTCCCCTATCCCTCATCAAAGCCGGAGAACTCACACCCCCTTAAAGAGCATTTGAGATTTTATAGGTTTGTTGCCAGTAGCCATTAAAGTGTTTGAAATGGGGACACTTTTTTCAAACGGTCACAAAATCTTCTCCACTTCGATTTTTTAGCTGAATGTTTTTGTGCATGCCAAAAAAAATAGAAGGATCACCTCTACCAAATTTCGGGACAAAACTCTTTCTAAAAAATTTAAAAAAATCTCAAACTGTAAAAAGTTTTGAAAATCATGAAAAATAGAAAACTGGTTGTCTTGCCACGAAACTTCCATGAAGGCTTAGGGGACCATTGTATGAATTTACAAGCCATAAAAATGGCATTGGCATGATAGAAATATGAAGATGTGCTTTGAACCCACCTACCACCGCGTTCGATCCCCGACTTGCACATCCTGCCTCTC
>NW_019167826.1:34375998-34481848 GCF_002303985.1 Durio zibethinus | reverse complement strand
GAAAAAAAAGTGGTACCACACATGTCGGAGCCCAGCATGTGCACCGTGGCTCAAAATCTTAGAATGGGAATGAACTCCGTATGCTTAGACATGGAAGAACTCCGTATGCCTAAGCCAACCCATGAAAACCAAGCATGCGGGCGCTCAGCAGGTCGGAGAGCGCAAAATGCACAATCGGGATCGGCCTGGTCCCCATGTGCTGTCAATCCGCTACCCACAACCCTCACCTGGTCCGATTTCTAGACTGGGAATGAACTCCGTATGCAAAGTCAACCCACGAAATGAGCATGCGGGCGCTGAGCCATCCGGAGAGGCCATAATGCGCAAGCCGACAATCAGCCCGGTCTCCCCTCTGTGCTGTCGATCCCACTGTCACAACCCTCGGTTCGGCTGGGCTTAGACATGGAATAAACTTCCTATGCCTAAGCCAACCACGAAACGGCGTGCGGACGCTCAACCGGCGAGAGGCAGAATGCGCAAGCCCGAGAATCAGCCCGATCCCCTTGCATGCTACCGATCCTGCTACCGGAACCCTCAGTCCGGTCTGATCTTATACTGGGAATGAACTCCATATGCTTAGACTGGGGATGAACTCCGTATGCCTAAGTCAACCCATGAAACAAGCGTGCGAGGGCTCAGCCGACTAGAAAGGTAGGATGCATAAGCCGGGGACCGAACAGGTGGTAGGTGGGTTCAAGCACAGCTTCATATTTATACCATGCCAATGCCATTTTTATGGCTTGTAAAGTCATACAATGGTCCCTAAGCATTCATGTGATTGTGCGAGATGACCCCGTTTTCTATTTTTTCATGATTTCAAGACTTTTTACGGTTTCAGATTTTTTAAAATTTTTTTAGGAAGATTTTGCCCCCAAGTTTGGTAGAGTTGATCCTTGTATTTTTTTTGGCATGTAAAAAAAAATTCAGCTAAAAACTCAAAGTGGAGAAGCTTTTGTGACCGTTTGAAAAACGTGTCCCCATTTCAGACACTTTAATGGCTATGGCAGCAAACCTATAAATCTCAAATGCTTTAGGGGTGTGACTTCTCAGGTTTGATGAGGGATAGGGGGCCAATATAAGGGTTAAGTACTAGCACCCATTGCACATCATGTGCGCACACCCCTGGCCCCCCCAATCATCGAAAACCCCAATGCCGATTAGGCTCTGACGATGCTCCAGTCCCCCTGCGTGCTATCGATCCTGTTGCTCATAACCCGATCTGGTCCTGATCTTAGATTGGGAATGAACTCTATATGCCTAAGTCAACCCACGAAACGAGCGTTCGGATGCTGTGCCGATCGGAGAGGCATAATGTGCAAGCCAAGGATCAACCTGGTCCCTCTCTACGTGATGCTGATCCCACCGCCACAACCCTCAGTCCGGCTGGGGCCTAGACATGGAATGAACTCCCTATGCCTAAGCTAACCCATGAAATGGGTGTGTGGGTGCTCAGCCGATTGGAGAGGTAGAATGTGTAAGTCGAGGATCGGTCCGATCCCCCCTGCGTGCTACCGATCCTACTATCGCAACCCTCGTTCTGGTTCGATCTTAGACTAGGAATGAACTCTGTATGCTTAGACTGGGGATGAACTCCGTATGCCTAAGTCATCACATGAAACGAGCGTGCGGGCGCTCAGTCGATCGGAGAGGCAGAATGCGCAAGCCAGGGATCGACCCGATCCCCCCTGCGTGCTGTCGATCCTGCTGCTGGTCCTACTGCCGTAACCCTCGGTCCGGTTCAATCTTAGACAGGGAATGAACTCTGTATGCAAGACATGGAATGAACTCCGTATGCCTAAGCCAACCCATGAAATGAGCATCTGGCTGCTCAAACAGCCAGAGAGGTAGAATGCACAAGTCGGGGACCGGCCCGATCCCCTCTATGTGCTGTCGATCCTACTGCCACAACCCTCAGTCCGATCCGATCTAGACTGGAAATTAACTCCGTATGCCTAAGTCAACCCACGAAACGAGCGTTCGGGCACTGAGCCGTGGAGAGCCATAATGTGCAAGCCGTGGTTCGACCCAGTCCCCCTCTGCGTGCTGCCGGTCCTGCTACCACAACCCTCGGTTCGACTGGGGCTTAGACATGGAATGAACTCCCTATGCCTAAGCCAACCCATGACACGGGCGTGCGGGTGCTCAGCCGGTTCGGAGAGGTAGAATGTGCAACCCGGGGATCGGCCCGGTCCCTCCTACGTGCTCCCGATCCTGCTGCCGCAACCCTCGGTCCGGTTCGATCTTAGACTGGGAATGAACTTTGTATGCTTAGACTGGGGATGAACTCTGTATGCCTAAGTCAACCCACAAAATGAGCGTGCGAGCACTTAGCCGGTCGGAGAGGCCAGTTGGAGAGGCATAATGCACAAGCCGGGGATCAGCCTGGTCCCCCTTTGCGTGCTGTCGATCCCGCTGCTGGTCCTGTTGCCACAACCCTCTATCCGATTAGGGCTTAGACATGGATTGAACTCCGTATGCCTAAGCCAACCCACAAAACGAGCGTGCGGGTGCTCAGCCGGCCGGAGAGGCAGAATGTGCAAGCCAAGGATTGGCCCGGTCCCCCCTACAAGCTGTCGATCCTACTGTCGCAACCCTCGATCTGGTCTGATCTTAGATTAGGAATGAACTCTGTATGCCAAAGTCAACCCACGAAATGAGTGTACGGGCGATGAGCTGATCGAAAAGGGATAATGCACAAGCCAGGGATCGACCCAATCCGCCTCTGTGTGCCGTCAATCCCGCTGCCACAACCCTCAGTCCAATTGGGGCTTAGACATGGAATGAACTCCCTATGCCTAAGCCAAACCATGAAACGTGCGTGTGGGCGCTCAGTCGATCGGAGAGGCAGAATGCGCAAGCCGGGGATCGGCCTGGTCAATCCTGCATGCTATCGATCCTGCTGTCACAACCCCCGGTCTGGTCTGATCTTAGACTGGGAATGAACTCCGTATGCTTAGACTGGGGATGAACTTCGTATGCCTAAGTCAACCCACGAAACGAGCATGCGAACGCTCAGCCAACCAGATAGGCAGGATGCGCAACCCGGGGATCGAACGGGTGGTAGGTGGGTTCACGCACATCTTCATATTTCTGTCGTGCCAAAGCCATTTTTATGGCTTGTAAATTCATACAATGGTCCCCTATGCCTTCATGTGAATTTTCGTGGCAAGATGATCCGTTTTCTATTTTTCACAATTTTTGAAACATTTTACGGTTCGGGATTTTTTAAAATTTTTTTAGAAAGAGATTTGTCCCCAAATGTGGTAGAGGTGATCCTTGTACTTTTGATGGCATGCACAAAACAATTAAGCTAAAAACTCGAAGTGGAGAAGATTTTGTGACCGTTTGAAAAAGGTGTCCCCATTTCAAACACTTTAATGGCTACTGGCAGCAAACCTATAAAATCTTAAAGGCTCTTTAGGGGGTGTGAGTTTTCGAGGTTTGATGAGGGATAGGGGGCCAATATAAGGGCCTAGTACCAGCACCCATTGCACATCATGTGCACACACCCCCCGGCCCCCCAATCACTGGAACCCCCAATGCCGCCGGTTAGGCTCTCCGGTGAAGCTCTGGCGATGCCCCGCCGATGGTGCCCGGGTGAAGAAAATGCAGCACCATCACATGCCCGAGCCCAGCATGTGCACCGTGGCTCAAACTCTTAGACTGGGAATGAACTCCATATGCTTAGACCTGGAATGAACTCCATATGCCTAAGCCAACCCACGAAACGAGCGTGCGGGCGCTCAGCCGGCCGGAGAGGTAGAATTTGCAAGTCGGGGATCGACCCGATTCCTCTTTGCGTGCTGCCGGTCCAGCTACCACAACCTTCGGTCCGGCTGGGGCTTAGAAATGGAATGAACTCCCTATGCCTAAGCCAACCCATGAAACGGGCGTACGGGCGCTCAGTCGGCCAGAGAGGCAGAATGCGCAAGCCAGGGATCGGCTCGGTCCCCCATTCGTGCTGCGATCCTACTGCCGCAACCCTCGGTCCGATTTGATCTTAGACTGGGAATGAACTCCTTATGCTTAGATTGGGGATGAACTTTGTATGCCTAAGTCAACCCACGAAATGAGCGTGCGGGCGCTCAGTCGGTCGGAGAGGCAGAATGCGCAAGCCGGGGATCGGCTTGGTCCTCTCCTACGTGCTGCTGATCCTGTTGTTGGTCCTTCTGCTGCAACCCTCGGTCTGGTTCGATCTTAGACTGGGAATGAACTCCGTATGCTTAGACATGGAATGAACTCTGTATGCCTAGGCGAACCCACGAAACGAGCGTTCGGGCACTCAGTCGACCGGAGAGGCAGGATGCGCAAGCCAGGGATCTAACGGGTGGTAGGTGGGTTCAAGCACTACTTCATATTTCTACCATGCCAATGCCATTTTTATGGCTTGTAAATTCATACAATGGTCCCCTATGCCTTCATGTGAAGTTCCGTGGCAAGACGGCCTATTTTCTATTTTTCACTATTTTTGAAACTTTTTACGGTTCGGAATGTTTTAAAATTTTTTTAGAAAGAGTTTTGTCCCCAAATTTGGTAGAGGTGATCCTTTTATTTTTGTTGGCATGCATAAACAAATTCAGCTAAAAACTTGAAGTGGAGAAGATTTTGTGATCGTTTGAAAAAAGTGTCCCCATTTCAGACACTTTAATGGCTACTGGCAGCAAACCTATAAAATCTCAAATGCTCTTTAAGGGGGTGGGAGTTCTCGAGGTTTGATGAGGGATAGGGGGCCAATATAAGGCCAAATACCAGCACCCATCGCACATCAAGTGTGAACACCCCCCGGCCACCCCAATCGTCGGAACCTCCAATGCCGCCAGTTAGGCTCTCCGGCAATGGTGCCCCGGGCGAAAAAAATACGGCACCAGCACATGCCCAAGCCCAACATGTGCACCGTGACTCAAAACTTAGACTGGGAATGAACTCCGTATGCTTAGACATGGAATGAACTCTGTATGCCTAAGCTAACCCATGAAACGAATGTACGGGCGCTCAGTCGGTCGGAGAGCCAGAATGCGCAAGCCGGGGATCGGCCCAGTCCCCTCCTACGTGTTGTCGATCCTGCTGCCGTAACCCTTGGTCCGGTCTGATCTTAGACTGGGAATGAACTTCGTATCCATAAGTCAACCCATGAAACGAGCGTACGGGTGCTGAGTCGGCCGAAGAGGCATAATGCGCAAGCCAGGGACCGGCCCAGTCCCCCTCTGCGTGCTGCCGGTCCCGCTGACACAACCCTCATTCCGATTGGGTCTTAGACATGGAATGAACTCTGTATGCCCAAGCCAACCCATAAAACGGGCATACGGGCGCTCAGTCGGCCGGAGAGGCAGAATGCGCAAATCGAAGATCGACCTAGTCCCCTCTGCATGCTGCCGATCCTACTGCCACAACCATCGGTCTGGTCCGATCTTAGACTGGGAATGAACTCCGTATGCTTAGATTGGGGATGAACTCCGTATGCCTAAGTCAACCCACGAAACAAGCGTGCGGGTGCTCAACCGATCGGAGAGGCATAATACGCAAGTCGGGGATCAGCCCGATCCCTCTCTGCGTGCTACCGATCCCGCTACCGGTCCTGCTGCCACAACCCTCAGTCCGACTGGGGCATGACATGGAATGAACTCCGTATGCCTAAGCCAACCCACGAAACGAGCGTCTAGGTGCCCAGCCAGCCGGAGAGGTAGAATGCGTAAATTGGGGATCGGCCCGATCCCCTCCTACATGCTGTCGATCGTACTGCTGGTCTTGCTGCTGCAACCCTTGGTCCGATCCGATCTTAAATTGGGAATGAACTCCGTATGCTTAGACCTGGAATGAACTCCATATGCCTAAGCCAACCCACGAAACGAGCATGCGGGCGTTCAACCGGCCAGAGAGGTAGAATACATAAGCCAGGGATTGACCCGATTCCCGCTTGTGTGCTGTCGATCCTACTGCTGTAACCCTCAGTCTGGTTTGATCTGAGACTGGGAATGAACTCCGTATGCCTAAGTCAACCCATGAAATGAGCGTGCGGGCGCTGAGCCGACTGGAGAGGCATAATGTGCAAGCCTGGGATCTGCCCGGTCCCCCTCTATCTGCTGTCGATCCTGCTGCCACAACCCTTGGTCTAACTGGGACTTAAACATGGAATTAACTCCCTACACCTAAGCCAACCCATGAAACGAGCGTGCGGGCGCTCAGCTGGCTGGAGAGGTAGAATGCGCAAGCCAGGGATTGGCTCGATCCCCCCTATGTGCTGCCAATCCTGTTACCGCAACCTTCGGTTCAATCTGATCTTAAAGTAGGAATGAACTCCGTATCCTTAGACTGGGGATGAACTCCGTATGCCTAAGTCAACCCATGAAACGAGCGTACAGACGCTCAGCCGACCAGAAAGGCAGGATGCGTAAGCCGGGGATCGAACGTGTGGTAGGTGGGTTCAAGCACATCTTCATATTTCTGCCATGCCAATGCCATTTTTATGGCTTGTAAATTCATACAATGGTCCCCTAAGCCTTCATGTGAAGTTTCGTGGCAAGATGAACCATTTTCTACTTTTTACGGTTCGGGATTTTTTAAAATTTTTTTAGAAAGAGTTTTGTCCCTAAATTTGGTAGAGTGATCCTTGTATTTTTGTTGGCATGCACAAAAACATTCAGCTAAAAGCTGATAGTGGAGAAGATTTTGTGACCATTTGAAAAAAGTGTCCCCATTTTAGACACTTTAATGGCTATTGGCAAAAAACCTATAAAATCTCAAATGCTCTTTAAGGGGGTGTGAGTTCTCAAGGTTTGATGAGGGATAGGGGGCCAATATAAGGGCCAAGTACCAGCACCCATCGCACATCATGTGCATGCACCCCCGACCCCCCCAATCGTCGGAACCTCCAATGCCGTCGGTTAGGCTCTCCGACGATGCTCCGACAGTATGTATCTCATTGATGTAGCCTTATTGTGGTAGAGGCACAGGTGTGATGATGTCAGGCATGGGAGCACCAAGATTGGAACCTGGGCAAAGTTCCAAAAGGAGTTCAGAGAACAATTTTACCTGGAGTATGCCGATGATGAGGCACAGGCAAAGTTATACAGGCTGAGCCAACAAGGGGACATAAGGGAGTATGTCCAAAAATTCTCTGAATTGATGCTATAGATCTTGGATCTAGGTGAAAAGGATGCCTTATTTGCTTTGATGGATGGGCTGAAGCCGTGGGTGAAGCATGAGCTACAAATGAGAGGAGTTCATGACTTGGCTAAAGCCATGACTACTGTCGAGGCCTTGATAGAGTTCAAGCATCTGAACAAGTTTGAGTCTACCAAGCCCAAGGGTAAAGACAGGGACGATAGGGACCGAAAGAAGCAATCCAAGGGGAAGGACCATGACCAAGAGTCCAAGGATGGAGACCGAGACCGTTCAACCAAGGATGGCAAGAGGAAGCCACCAGCAGGCAAGTGGAAAGCAGAGGGGGACGTAGAGCCACTAGCATGCTACCTATGTGGAGGGAGCCACATAGCGTGCAATTGCCCGTAGAAGGGCAAGCTGGCTGCTGTAGACAAGGAGTCTGACAAGGAGCCAGAGTCAGGGGTAGTAAAGCTTGGGTCGTTGGTGCTCAATGTTGTCCAGAGTAAAGGGAGCTACAAGCCAAAGGGCTTGATGTTTACAGATCTGATGGTTGCAGGTCAGAAGGTGAGCACACTGGTGGACACAAGGGCCTCACATCTTTTTATTTCAGGTGATAGAGCCTGGAAGCTTGGACTAAAGGTGTAGAAAGGGATTGGTACCATCAAAACGATGAACTCCAATAAAGTTCCAACCATTGGAGTAGCGCGGGGAGTGGAGTTGCAGCTTGGAGACTGGAAAGGCAATGAGACCGTTGAGGTAATACCTCTCGATGACTATAAGTTTGTGATTGGGTTGGATTTCCTTGTTCGGATTAACAACCTCCTTGTGCTTTTTGCTGATTGTGTTTGCTTCTTGGATGCATGGTGCCAATGCCTAGTGCCATTGAGGAGAGGGTCTGGAGTTGGGTCGTGGGTGGTGTCAGCCATCAAATTTGCCAAGGCGGTAAGCAGACAAGAAGACACCTTCTTGGCAACCCTGAAATATGATGAGCCAAGGGAGAAAGAGACCGAGTCACCCTTGGAGGTGCTAAAGGTGCTGAAGACCTTTAGTGATGTGATGCCCGTAAAGCTCCCTAGCAAGCTACCACCTAAGAGGGAGGTGGACCACAAGATCGAGCTGGTGTCCGAGGCCAAGCCACCAGCTAGAGCCCCTTACCGAATGTCTCCACCAGAGTTAGAGGAGTTGAGGAAGCAGCTCAAAGAGTTAGTTGATGTTGGCTTCATCAGGCCATCGAAGGTAACCTATGGTGCACCGGTTCTATTTCAGTGCAAGCATGATGGGTCGTTGCAGCTGTGCATAGACTACCAGGCTTTGAACAAGCTGACTATCAAGAACAAGTACCCTTCCCACTCATTGCAGACTTGTTCGATCAACTTGGGAGCGCAAGGTGGTTCACCAAGCTGGATTTGAGGTCAGGCTACTATCAAGTCAGGATCACGGAGGGAGATGAGCTAAAGACAGCATGTGTCACTCGGTATGGTTTGTATGAGTTCTTGGTGATGCCTTTCAGACTCACAAATGCCCCAGCAACATTCTGCACCCTTATGAACAAGGTACTTCAGTCATTCCTTGATCGGTTTGTTGTGGTTTATTTGGATGACATTGTGATCTATAGCTAGACTTTGGGGGAGCACTTGAGACAGGTGTTCGAGGTGTTGCAGGCGTACAAGCTGTTTGTCAAGAGGGAGAAGTGCTCATTCACCCAGCAGGAGATCCCGTTCCTTGGCCACATAGTGGGAGGTGGCAGGATACGCATGGATGAAGGCAAGATACATGCCATCCTACACTCGGCAACCACCGGCCACGGTCCTGGAGTTGAGATCGTTCCTTGGGGTTGGTCAACCTACTACAGGCGCTTCATCACAAGGTCACTCAACAATGAGCCACGCCATTGACTGACCTGCTCAAGAAAGGGAAGCATGGGATGGGAGCGCAAGGTGCCAGGAAGCCTTTGACAGGTTGGAAGCAGGCGTGACCGAGGAGCCAGTCTTGGCCTTGCAGACCGATGCCCAAGCCGTATGAGGTGCATACGGATGCATCAGACTTGCCATAGGGGGCGGTGATGCATAGAAAGGAAGCGTCCAGTCGCATTCGAGAGTAAGAAGCTGAATGAGACTGAGTGCAAGTACAACCGTCCAAGGAGAAGGAGATGAACTGCAAATGGTGTGTACTTGGTGCCATTACCTGTTGGGGTCGAGGTTCATAGTTAGGATGGACATGTGGACGACGCCAGCTACTTTCAGACGTAGAAGAAGCTGTCCCTAAGTAGTGAGATGGCAAGATTTCCTTATGGAATTTGATTTCCAGATAGAGTACAATTCGGGGCGGGTGAACCTAGTGGCAAATGCCCTGAGCAGGAAGGCTAACCTTGCTGCCATTAGCCAACCAGAGGGGTCACTGGTGCCGCGCATCAAGGAGGGACTTGCGCATGATCTTACAACCAAGGCTTTGATGGAGTATGCCCAGTAAGGTAAGACTAGGCAGTTTTGGTTACAGGATGGCTTGCTGTACACCAGGGGTAGTAGACTGTTTATGCCATAGCACGGAAAGCTCCGCAAGGAAGTTTTGCAAGAATGCCATGATTCAAGGTGGGCTGGACACCCCGGAGTGAGCAGTACCTTGGCGTTGATCGAGGATCAGTACTATTGGCCGCACATGAGGGACGATGTGGAGGCCTATGTGAAGACTTATCTTGTGTGCCAATAGGACAAGGTGGAGCTCAAGAAACCAGGCGGTCTCTTGGAGCCATTGCCAGTGCCAGAACGACCATGGGAGAGTGTTTCTCTGGACTTTATAGTCGGTCTACCCAAAGCAGAAGGGTTTGGAAGCATCATGGTAGTGGTGGACAGGTTTTCCAAGTATGGAATCTTCATTCTAGCAACCAAAGAGTGCCCAACCAAAGAGGCAGCTCGATTGTTCTTGAAGAACATGGTTAAGTGCTGGGGGGTGTCGAGGACCATTGCTAGTGATCGAGACGGGTGTTTCACGGGTAGGTTCTGGACTGAGTTGTTTAAGCTGTTGGGGTCAGACTTGAACTTTTCCACCAGCATGCATCCATAGATCGATGGGCAAACAAAATGAGTGAATAGACTATTGGAGGTCTACCTCAGGCACTATGTGAGTACCACACAAAGGGACTAGCCAAAGCTGCTAGATATTGCACAGTTTTCCTACAACTTGCAAAGGAGCGAGGCAACGAACCAGAGCCCATTTGAGGTTGTGACAGGGCAACAACCACTAACACCCGGTTCGATTGCTGCAGGTTATACAGGGCCAAATCCAATAGCATACAAGTTTGCCAAGGCATGGTAGGACCAAACTCACTTGGCCAGAGTTTGTCTACACAAGACGGCCAAGAGGTCAAAAAAGTGAGCAGACCAAAATAGGCGGGACGTGCAAGTCCAGGTTGGAGACTCGGTGTTGGTGAAGCTGCATCCCATTGTGCGCCATAGGGGGCTACACAAAGGCCTAGTCCAGAGGTATGAGGGACCTTTTCGAGTAGTCAAGAGGGTAGGCAAGGTTGCCTACAAGCTGGATATGCCACCCAAATCGAGGGTACACCCGGTGTTCCATGTGAGCATGCTCAAGCCGTTTCATGAGGATGAGGGAGATCCAAGATGGGCAGAGTCAAAGTGTGTGCCATTGGGAGCAAGGGCTTCATATGAGAAGGAGGTCCACAGCATCATAGCTGATCAGGAGGTGAAACAAAAGAACTATCAGCCAAGACAATAGTACTTGGTGCACTGGAAGGGACTTCCAGATAGTGAGGCGAGTTGGGAACTAATAGATGACTTATGGCAGTTCGGGGACCAGATCAGGCAGTACCATGCAAAAGACGTAATGAGGGAGTTGTACAATCAGGTGGGGGAGAATGTTACGCCCTGGGCAGGCACGCCAGGCACATCAGGCACACCAGCAGGCGAGCCTGAGGTTGAGGCCCGCAGACCAGGCGTGCTGGCGGGTATCTGCGTGCAAAGCCTAGCAAACGAGTTCAGAATGCCCGCCCAACTTGCAGGCCAGCCCGTGAGACCAAGGCCTGGCAAACAAGCTGCTCGCACCACTTCCAAAAGGGCCCAAGGTGCTGGACACACAAGGGAAGCTTCTGAAAACAGACAGGATTAGCAGCAACATCCTGGTAGATTTGGTTGACCCTGAAAATCAGGACTGAAAATCAGGAGTTAGCATCCTGATTGATTGTAATCTGTATAATCCCATGATTTTAGCCTTTATTCTAGGGATATTGCCATTAAGTGTAAGCTGGAGCCTCAACTATAAATAGAGGGCTGCTCCTCCCTCATTTTTACACCATCAGACACTTCCGTTTAAGTGAAAACAAGAGCATTTCCAGAATTCTACCTTCTTATCCTGTTTCTCTTTAACTTGCGTAATTAGCCTTTCTCGTTGTTCTAGTGCCTGTACGCTTGTGTTTCAGGTTGACTTAGGCATAAAGGAGGACATTCCAAGCCTAAGGCCACATGATTTCTGAGTCTAAGGTCGGAGCCCGTGACACAAGTACCAGCACCCATCGCACATCATCTGCGCACACCCCTTGACCCCTCCAATTATCGGAACCCCCAATGCCACCTGTTACGCTCTCTGACGATGCTCCGATGATAGTGCCCCGGGTGAAAAAAAATACGGCACCAGCACATGCCTCAACCCAGCATGTGCATCGTGGCTCAAAATCTTAGACTGGGAATGAACTCCGTATGCTTAGACATGGAATGAACTCCGTATGCCTACGCCAACCCACGAAACGAGCGCTCAGCCGACCGAAGAGGCATAATGCGCAAGCTGGGGATCGGTTCGGTACCTCTTTACGTGCGGCCAGTCCCGCTGCCACAACCCTCAGTTCGGCTGGGGCTTAGACATGGAATGAACTCGCTATGTCTAAGCTAACCCACAAAACGGGCGTGCAGGTGCTCAGCTGGCCGGAGAGATAGAATGCACAAGCCAGGGATCGACCTGATCCCCCTCTACATGCTGTCAATCCCACTGCTACAACCCTCAGTCCAATTGTGGCTTACACATGGAATGAACTATCTATGCCTAAGCCAACCCACGAAATGGGCATGCGGGCACTCAGCCGACCAGAGAGGCAGAATGCCCAAGCTGGGGATCGGCCCGGTCCCCCCTTCGTGCTACCGATCCTACTATCGCAACCCTTGATTCGGTCTGATCTTAGACTGAGAATGAACTCTGTATGCTTAGACTGGGGATGAATTCCGTATGCCTAAGTCAACCCACGAAATGAGCGTGTGGACGCTCAGCCGACCAGAGAGGCAAGATGCGTAAGCCAGGGATCGAACGGGTGGTAGGTGGGTTCAAGCACATCTTCATATTTCTACCATGCCAATGCCATTTTTATGGCTTGTAAATTCATACAATGGTCCCCTAACCCTTCATGTGAAGTTTCATGGCAGACGACCCATTTTCTATTTTTCACGATTTTCAAAACTTTTAGCAGTCCGAGATTTTTTCAAATTTTTTTAGAAAGATTTTTGTCCCCAAATTTGGTAGAGGTGATCCTTGTATTTTTTTTGGCATGCAAAAAAAAATTCAGCTAAAAACTCGAAGTGGAGAAGATTTTGTGACTATTTGAAAAAAGTGTCCCCATTTTAGACACTTTAATGGCTACTGGCAGCAAACCTATAAAATCTCCAATGCTCTTTAAGGGGGTGTGAGTTCTCGAGGTTTGATGAGGGATAGGGGGCCAATATAAGGGCCAAGTACCAGCACCCATCGCACATCATGTGCGCACACCCCCCGGCCCCCCAATCGCCGAAACCTAAAATACCGTCGGTTAGGCTCTCCGTTGATGGTGGCTCGGGTGAAAAAAATGCAGCACCAGCACATGCCCGAGCCCAGCATGTGCACCATGGCTCAAACTCTTAGACTAGGAATGAACTCCATGTGCTTAGACATGGAATGAACTCTGTATGCCTAAGCCAACCCACGAAACGAGCATGCGAGGGCTCAGCCGACCGGAGAGGCAGAATGCGCAAGCTGGGGATTGGCCCGATCCCCCTCTACGTGCTGCCAGTCCCGCTACCACAACCCTTGGTCTAGCTGGGGCTTAGACATGGAATGAACTCCCTATGCCTAAGCCAACCCACAAAACGGGCGTGCTGGCACTCAACCGGCCAGAGAGGCAGAATGTGCAAGCCGGGGATTGGCTCGGTCCCCCTGCATGCTTTCAATCCTACTACTCTTAGGCTGGGAATGAACTCCATATGCTTAGACTAGGGATGAACTCTGTATGCCTAAGTCAACCCATGAAATGAGCGTACGGGCAATCAGTCGGCTGGAGAGTCATAATCACAAGCCTAGGGCACAACGCGTATTCCCTAAGCCACCATGAAACGACTGTGCAGCACTCAGTCAGTCGAAGAGGGCCAGATGCGCTAAGCTGGGGATCGAACCCGGATCCCCCTTGCGTGGTATCGATCCTCGCTGCCACAACCTTCGGGTCCGATTCTGATCTTAGATTGGGAATGAACTCCATATGCTTAGACTGGGGATGAACTCTGTATGCCTCAGTCAACCCACGAAACGAGCGTGTGACGCTCAGTCAACCAGAGAGGCAGGATGCGTAAGTCGGGGATCAAACAGGTGGTAGGTGGGTTCAAGTACCTCTTCATATTTCTGCCATGCCAATGGGATTGTTTATGGCTTGTAAATTGATACAATGGTCCCCTAAGCCTTCATGTGAAGTTTCGTGGCAAGATGACCCATTTTCTATTTTTCACGATTTTTGAAACTTTTTGCGGTTCGGGATTTTTTAAAAGTCTTTTAGAAAGAGTTTTGTCCGCAAATTTGGTAGAGCTGATCCTTGAATTTTTGTTGGCATGCACAAAAAAAATTCAGCTAAAAACTCGAAGTGGAGAAGATTTTGTGACCGTTTCAAAAAAGTGTCCCCATTTCAGACACTTTAATGGCTACTGGCAGCAAACCTATTAAAATCTTAAATGCTCTTTAAGGGGGTGTGAGTTCTCGAGGTTTGATGAGGGATAGGGGGCCAATATAAGGGCCAAGTACCAGTACCCATCGCAAATCATGTGCGCACCCGCCGGCCCCCCAATCGTCGGAACCCCCAATGCCGTCGGTTAGGCTCTTCGGCGATGCTCCGACGATGGTGCCCCAGGCAAAAAAAATGTGACACCAGCACATGCCCGAGCCCAGCATGTACACCGTGGCTCAAAATCTTAGACTGGGAATGAACTCCGTATGCTTAGACATGGAATGAACTCCGTATGCCTAAGCCAAGCCACGAAACGAGCGTGCGAGCACTTTGCCGACCAGAGAGGTAGAATGCGCAAGCCGGGGATTGACCTGGTCCCCCCTATGTGCTGTCGATCCTGCTACTGCATCCCTCAATTCGATTCGATCTTAGACTGGGAATGAACTCCGTATGCCTAAGTCAACCCATGAAATGAGCATGCGGGCACTGAGTCGGTCGGAGAGGCATAATGAGCAAGCCAGGGAGCGACCAAGTCCCCCTCTGCGTGCTACTGGTCCCGCTGCCACAACCGTCGGTCTGGCTGGGGCTTAGACAAGTAATGAACTCCCTATGCCTAAGCCAACCCACGAAACGGGTGTGCAGGCACTCAGCCAGTTGGAGAGGCAGAATGTGTAAGCTAAGGATCAGCCCGGTCCCCCCTGCGTGCTGCCGATCTTGCTGCCGCAACCCTCAGTCTGATCTGATCTTAGACTGGGAATGAACTCCGTATGCTTAGATTGGGGATGAACTCCGTATGCCTAAGTCAACCCACAAAATGAGCATGCGGACGCTCAGTCGACCAGGAAGGTAGGATGCGCAAGTCGAGGATCGAACGGGTGGTAAGTGTGTTCATGCACATCTTCATATGTTTTTTGCCATTGGACCCCTATCCCTCATCAAACCTCAAGAACTCACACCCCCTTAAAAAGCATTTGAGATTTTATAGGTTTTCTGCCAGTAGCCATTAAAGTGTCTAAAATGGGGACACTTTTTTCAAACGGTCACAAAATCTTCTCCACTTCGAGTTTTTAGCTAAATTTTTTTATGCATGCCAAAAAAAATACAAGGATCACCTCTACCAAATTTTGGGACAAAACTCTTTCTAAAAAAATTTTAAAAAATCCCGAACCGTAAAAAGTTTTAAAAATCATGAAAAATAAAAAACGGGTCATCTTGCCATGAAACTTCACACGAAGGCTTAGGGGACCATTGTATGAATTTACAAGCCATAAAAATGGCATTGGCATGGCAGAAATATGAAGATGTGCTTGGAACCCACCTACCACCTATTCGATCCCCGACTTGGGCATCCTGCCTCTCTGGTCGGCTGAGCGCTCGCACGCTCGTTTCGTGGGTTGGCTTAGGCATACGGAGTTCATCCCCAGTTTAAGCATACGAACTTCATTCCTAGTCTAAGATCAGATCAGACCGAGGGTTACGGCAGTAGGATTGACAGCATGCAGGGGGGACCCAGTCGATCCCCAGCTTGCGCATTCAGCCTCTCCGGTCGGTTGAGTGCCCGCATGCGTTTTGTGGGTTGGCTTAGGCATAGGGAGTTCATTCCATGTCTAAGCCCCAGTCGAATCGAGGGTTGTGGCAGTGGGACCGACAGCACGTAGAGGGGGACCAGGACGATCCCTAGCTTACGCATTATGCCTTTTCGACCGGCTCAACGCTTGCACGCTCGTTTCATGGGTTGACTTAGGCATACGGAGTTCATTCCCAGTCTAAGATTAGATCAGACCGAGGGTTGTGGTGGCAGGATCGACAGCACGCAGGGGGGATCGGGTCGATCCCCAACTTGTGCATTCTGCCTCTCCAGCCGGTTGAGCGCCCGCACGCTTGTTTTGTGGGTTGGCTTAGGCATACAGAGTTCATTCCATGTCTAAGCATACAGAGTTCATTCCTAGTCTAAGATCAGATCAGACCGAAGGTTACGGTAGCAAGACCAGCAGCAGGATCAACAGCATGCAGGAGGGGACCAGATCGATCCCCGACTTGCGCATTTTGCCTCTCCGACCGCACGCTCGTTTCGTGGGTTGGCTTAGGCATATGGAGTTCATTCCATGTCTAAGCCCCAGCCAGATCGAGAGTTGTGGCAGCAGGACTGGCAACGGGATCGGTAACACGCAGAGGGGGACCAGGCTGATCCCAGGCTTGTATATTATGCCTCTCCGATTGGCCTCTCTGACTGACTAAGCGCCCGCACCCGTTCCGTGGGTTGACTTAGGCATACGGAGCTCATCCCCAGTCTAAGCATACGAAGTTCATTCCTAGTCTAAAATTGGATCGGATCGAGGGTTGTGGTAGCAGGATCGATAGCACGCAGGGGGACCGAACCGATCCCTGGCTGGCGCATTCTGCCTCTCTGGCCTGCTGAGCACCCGCACGCCCATTTCATGGGTTGGCTTAGGTATAGGGAGTTTATTCCATGTCTAAGCCCCAGCCAGACCGAGGGTTGTGGCAGCGGGACTGGTAGCATGCAAAGGGGGATCGAGCCAATCCCCAACTTGCACATTATGCCTCTTCGGCCGGCTCAACGCCTGCACACTCGTTTTGTGGGTTGACTTATGCATACGAAGTTCATTCCTAGTCTAAGATCGGACCAGACCGAGGGTTGCCACAGTAGGATTGACAGCCCACAGGTGGGATTGGGCTGATCCCCGGCTTGTACATTCTATCTCTCCAGTTGGCTGAGCGCCCGCACGCTCGTTTCGTGGGTTGGCTTAGGCATACGGAGTTCATTCCATGTCTAAGCATACGGAGTTCATTCCCAGTCTAAGATTTTGAGCCACGGTGCACATGCTGGGCTCGTGCATGTGCTGGTGTCGCATTCTTTTTGCCCAGGGCACGATCGTCAGAGCATCGTCGGAGAGCCTAACCGATGGCATTGGGGGTTCCGGCGATTGTTGGGGGCCTGGGGGGTGTGCGCACATGAGGTGCGATGGGTGCTGGTACTTGTGTCATAGGCTCCGACCTTAGACTCAGAAACCGTATGGCCTTAGGCTTGGAATATCCTCCTTTATGCCTAAGTCAACCTAAAACACAAGCGTACGGGCACTAAAACAACAGGAAGGGCTGATTACGTAAGTTAAAGAGAAACAAGATAAGAAGGTAGAATTCTGGAAATGCTCTTGTATTCATTGAAACGGAAGTGTTTGATGATGTACAAATGAGGGAGGAGCAGCTCTCTATTTATAGTTGAGGCTCCAACTTACATTTAATGGCAATATCCCTAGAATAAAGGCTACAATCATGGGATTATACAGATTACAATCAATCAGGATGCTAACTCCTGATTTTCAAGGTCAACCAAATTTGCCAGGATGCTGCTGCTGATCCTGCCTGCTTCCAGAAGCTTCCCTTGTGTGTCCAGCACCTTGGGCCCTTCTGGATGTGGTGCGAGCAACTTGTATGCCAAGCCTTCATCTCACGGGCTGGCCTGCAAGTTGGATGATGGGCATTCTGAACTCGTTCGCTAGGCTTTGTGCGTAGATACCCACCAGCACGCCTGGTCTGCAGGCCTCAACCTCTGGCTCACTTGCCGGTGCACCTGATGTACGTGATGCACCCGCCTAGGGTGTGACATTCTCCCCCACCTGATTGCACAACACCCTCATTGCATCTTTTGTATGGTACTACCCGATCTGGTCCCCAAACTACCATAAGTCATCTGCTGGTTCCCAGCTTGCCTCACTATCTGGAAATCCCTTCCAGTGCACTAAGTACTCTTATCTTGGCTGATAGTTCTTCTGTCTCACCTTTCGGTCAGCTATGATGCTGTGGACCTCCTTCTCATATGAGGCCCTTGCTCCCAATGGTGCACGCTTTGACTCTGCCTATCCTGGATCTCCCTCATCCTCATGGAACGGCTTGAGCTTGCTCACATGGAACACCGGGTGTACCTTTGGCTTGGGTGGCATATCCAGCTTGTAGGCAACCTTGCCTACCCTCTTCACTACTCGAAAAGGTCCCTCATACCTCTGGACTAGGCCTTTGTGTAGCCCCTTATGGTGCACAATGGGATGCAGCTTCACCAACACCAAGTCTCCAACTTGGAACTGCATGTCCCACCTATTCTGGTCTTCCCACTTCTATGACCTCTTAGCTGCCTTGTGTAGACAAACTCTGGGCAAGTCAGTTTGCACATGCCATGCCTTGGCAAACTCGTATGCTGCTGGATTCAACCCTGTATAACCTGCAGCAATCGAACCGGGTGTTAGTGGTTGTTGCCCTATCACAACCTCAAATGGGCTCTGGTTCGTTACCTCGCTCCTTTACAAGTTATAGGAAAATTGTGCAATATCTAACAGCTTTGGCCAGTCCCTTTGTGTGTCACTCACATAGTGCCTGAGGTAGACCTCTAATAGTCCATTCACTCATTCTGTCTGCCCATCGGTCTGCAGATGCATGCTGGTGGAAAAGTTCAAGTCTGTCCCCAACAGCTTGAACAACTCAGTCCAGAACCTGCCCGTGAAACGCCCATCCCGATCACTAACAACGGTCTTCGGCACTCCCCAGTACTTAACCATGTTCTTCAGGAACAATGGAGCTGCCTCCTCGGCTGGGCACTCCTTGGTTGCTGGAATGAAGATTCCATACTTGGAAAACCTATCCACCACTACCATGATACTTCCAAACCCTTCTGCTTTGGGTAGACCGATTATAAAGTCCAAAGAAACACTCTCCCATGGTTGCTCTGGCACTGGCAATGGCTCCAAGAGACCGCCTGGTTTCTTGAGCTCCACCTTGTCCTATTGGCACACAAGATAAGTCTTCACACAGGCCTCCACATCATCCCTCATGTGCGGCTAGTAGTACCGGTCCTCGATTAGCACCAAGGTACGGCTCACTCCGACGTGTCCAACCGACCTTGAATCATGGCATTCTTGCAAAACTTCCTTGCGAAGCTTCCCGTGCTATGGTACAAATAGTCTACTACCCCTGGTGTACAGTAAGCCATCCTGCAACCAAAATCACCTAGTCTTACCTTGCTGGGTGTACTCCATCAAAGCCTTGGCTGTAGGATCATGCGCAAGTCCCTCCTTGATGCACGGCGCTAGTGACCCCTCTGGTTGGCTAATGGCAGCAAGGTTAGCCTTCTTGCTTAGGGCGTCTGCCACTAGATTCACCCACCTCAGCTTGTACTCCATTTGGAAATCAAATTTCGTAAGAAAATCTTGCCATCTTGCCTGCTTAGGGGACAGCTTCTTCTGTGTATGGAAGTAGCTGGTTGCCACATTGTCCATCCTAACCATGAACCTCGACCCCAACAGGTAACGGTGCCAAGTGCGCAAGCAGTGCACCACTGTAGTCATCTCCTTCTCTTGGATCGTGTACTTGCTCTCAGTCTCGTTCAGCTTCCTGCTCTCGAACGTGACTGGACGTCCCTCCTGCATCAACATGCCCCCTATGGCAAAGTCTGATGCATCCGTATGCACGTCATACAGCTTGGCATGGTCTAGCAAGGCCAAGACTGGCTCTTCGATCACAGCCCGCTTCAACCTGTCAAAGGCTTCCTGGCACCCTGCGCTCCACTCCCATGCTTTCTCTTTCTTGAGTAAGTTAGTCAATGGCGTGGCTATTGCTGAGTGACCTTTGATGAAGTGCCTGTAGTAGTTCACCAGCCCTAGGAATGATCTCAACTCAGTGACCTTGGCTGGCGGTTGCCACTCCAGGATGGCATGTATCTTGCCTTCATCCATGCGTATCCTGCCACCTCCCACTATGTGGCCAAGGAACGGGATCTCCTGCTGGGCGAATGAGCACTTTTCCCTTTTGACAAACAGCTTATGCGCCCATAACACCTCGAAAACCTGTCTCAAGTGGTCTACATGCTCTCCCAAAGTCTGGCTATAGATCACAATGTCATCCAAATAAACCACAATAAATCGATCAAGGAATGACTGAAGTACCTTATTCATAAGGGTGCAGAATATTGCTGGGACGTTCGTGAGTCTGAAAGGCATCACCAAGAACTCATACGAACCATACCAAGTGACACATGCTATCTTTGGCTCATCTCCCTCTGTGATCCTGACTTGATGGTAGCCTGACCTCAAATCCAGCTTAGTGAACCACCTTGCGCTCCCAAGTTGATCAAACAAGTCTGCAATGAGTGGGATGGGGTACTTGTTCTTGATGGTCAGCTTGTTCAAAGCCCGGTAGTCTATGCACAGCCGCAATGACCTATCATGCGTGCGCTGAAATAGAATCGGTGCACCATAGGGTGCCTTCGATGGCCTGATGGAGCCAACATCAACTAACTCTTTAAGCTGCTTCCTCAACTCCTTCAACTCTGGTGGAAACATTCGGTAAGGGGCTCTAGCTGGTGGCTTGGCCTCGAACACCAGCTCAATCTTATGGTCCACCTCCCTTTTAGGTGGTAGCTTGCTAGGTAGCTTTGTGGGCATCACATCACTATAGGTCTTCAGCACCTTTAGCACCTTCAAGGGTGATTCAGTCTTCTTCTCCCTTGGCTCATCATATTTCAGGGCTACCAAGAAGGTGTCTTCTTGTCTGCTTATCGCCTTGGCAAATTGGATGGCTGACACCACCCGCGACCTAACTCCAGACCCTCTCTTTAATGGTACTAGGCATTGGCATCGTGCATCCAAGATGCAAACACAATCGACAAAAGGCACAAAGAGGGCATTAATTCGAACAAGGAAATCCAACCCAATCACAAACTCATAGTCGTCAAGGGGTATTACCTCAATGGTCTCCTTGCCTTTCTAGTCTCCAAGCTGCAACTCCACTCCCCGCGCAACTCCAATGGCTAGAACTTCATTGGAGTTCACCGTTTTGATGGTACCAGTCCCTTTCTGCACCTTTAGTCTGAGCTTTCGAGCTCTATCACCTAAAATAAAAAGATGTAAGGCACCTGTGTCCACTAGTGCGCTCACCTTCTGACCCACAACCATCAGATCTGTAAACATGAAGCCCTTTGGCTTGCGGCTCCCCTTACTCTGGATAGCATTGAGCACCAATGACCCAAGCTTTACTGCCCCTGACTCTGGTTCCTCATCAGACTCCTTGTCTACAGTAGCCAGCTTGCCCTTTTACAGGCAATTACGTGCTATGTGGCTCCCTCTACATAGGTAGCATGCTAGTGGCTCTCGGTCCCCCTTTTCTTTCCACTTGCCTGCTGGTGGCTTCCTCTCACCATCCTTGGTTGAACAATCTCGGTCTCTATCCTTGGACTCTCGATCACAGTCCGTCTCCTTGGACTACTTCTTCCAGTCCCTATCATCCCTGCCCTTCCCCTTGGGCTTGGTAGACTCGAACTTGTTCAGAGGCTTGAACTCTATCAAGGCCTCGGCAGTAGTCATGGCTTTAGCCAAGTCATGAACTCCTCTCCTTTGTAGCTCATGCTTCACCCATGGCTTCAGCCCATCCATGAAAACAAATAAGGCATCCTTCTTGCCTAGATCCGAGATCTGTAGCATCAGTTCAGAGAATTTTTGAACATACTCTCTTATGTCCCCTTATTGGCTCAGCCTACGTAACTTTGCCCGTGCCTCATCATCGGCATACTCCGAGTAAAATTGTTCTCTGAACTCCTTTTGGAACTCTGCCCAGGTTCTAATCTTAGCACTCCCACGCCTGACATCATCACACTTGCGCCTTTACCACAATAGGCTACATCAGTGAGATACATAACAGCGATGCTTACCTTTATCACCTCGTCTTGCATGCTTATGGCCTGGAAGTACTGCTCCATACCCCAAAAGTAGTTATCTACTTCCTTGGCCCCCTAGTCCCCTTGACTCCTTAGGCTTGGGGACATTCAATCTGGACTTGGACACTCCAGCAAACATGCCATTCCTAATGGTAGTCTTGCAAGCAACGAGCTCACTGGTAAGCTCCTCCATCCGCTAGCGCATGGTCTCCATGCCATCGCGTAAGGTCAGCACTTTAGCCTCCAAAGTCTGATTCTTTTGGGTGAACACATCCAAGCCTTTGTTGAGAGCAGCTTGCAGCTCACTTTGGATCTCCTCCCCCATGGAGTCTAGCGATGCAATGTGAGTCTCTACCCCCTCAAGCTTCTCCCTCATGTCGCCCATGGTCACCTCCACCTTGGCCAGCCTACCGTCCATGGTAGACCAGATCTCTCTAGAACTGGCTTTCCTCCCTCTTCCATGCCCATGCTCCTGAGCCTCTGGTTGTTGGTTAACAGCGTCACTTTGGGATGCCATCTCCTCTAACCTGTACAACACAAACACGCAGAATCAAACTTGCTCTGATACCAACTGTCACGAGCTTCGACCTTAGACTCCAAAATCGAGTGGCCTTAGGCTTGGAATCTCCTCCTTTATGCCTGAGTCAGCCTAAAACACAAGTGTACGAGCACTAGAACAATGGGAAGGGCTGATTACGCAAGTTAAAGAGAAATAGGATAAGAAGGTAGAATTATGGAAATGCTCTTGTATTCACTGAAACAGAAGTGTTTGATGGTGTACAAATGAGGGAGGAGCAGCCCTCTATTTATATTTGAGGCTCCAGCTTACACTTAATGGCAATATCCCTAGAATAAAGGCTAAAATCATGGGATTATACAGATTACAATCAATCAGGATGCTAACTCTTGATTTTCAGGGTCAACCAAATCTACCAGGATACTGCTGCTGATCCTGCCTGCTTCCAGAAGCTTCCCTTGCATGTCCAGCACCTTGGGCCCTTCTGGATGTGGTGCGGGCAGCTTGTATGCTAGGCCTTAGTCTCACGGGCTGGCCTGCAAGTTGGGTGGGCGTTCTGAACTCGTTTGCTAGGCTCTGCGCGTAGGTACCCACCAGCACACCTGGTCTGCGGGCCTCAACATCTGGCTCGCCTGCTGGTGCACCTGATGTGCCTGGCGCACCCGCCCAAGGTGTGACACTTGGCCCTTATATTGGCCCCCTATCCCTCATGAAACCTTGAGAACTCACACCCCCTTAAAGAGCATTCAAGATTTTATAGGTTTGCTGCCACTAGCCATTAAAGTGTTTGAAATGGGGACACTTTTTTCAAACGGTCACAAAATCTTCTCCAATTTGAGTTTTTAGCTGAATTTTTTTGTGCATGCCAAAAAAAAATACAATGATCACCTCTACCAAATTTGGGGACAAAACTCTTTCCAAAAAAATTTTAAGAAATCCCGAACCGTAAAATGTTTCGAAAATCGTGAAAAATAAAAAACGGGTCGTCTTGCCATGAAACTTCACATGAACACTTAGGAGACCATTGTCTGAATTCAAAAGCCATAAAAATGGCATTGGCATGGCAGAAATATGAAGATGTGCTTGAACCCACCTACCACCCGCTCGATCCCCGACTTGCGCATCCTGCCTCTCTGGTCGGCTGAGCACCCGCACGCTCGTTTCGTGGGTTGACTTAGGCATATGGAGTTCATCCCTAGTCTAAGCATACAGAGTTCATTCCCAATCTAAGATCGGATCGGACCAAGGGTTGCGGCAGTAGGATCGACAGCATGCAGGGGGGACCAGGCCAATCCCTGGCTTGCGCATTCTACCTCTCTGACCGACTAAGCGCCCGCACGCTCGTTTCGTGGGTTGGCTTAGGCATAGGGAGTTCATTCCATGTCTAAACCCCAGTCAGATCGAGGGCTGGGGTAGCGGGATGACAGCATGTAGAGGGGGACCGGGCGATCCCTGGCTTGCGCATTATGCCTCTTCGGTCAGCTCAACGCCCGCACGCTCATTTCGTGGGTTGACTTAGGCATACAAAGTTCATTCCCAATCTAAGATCGGATGGGACCAAGGGTTACGGCAGCAGGATCGATAGCACGCAGGGGGGACCGAGCCGATCCCCAGCTTGTGCATTCTGCCTCTCTGATCGGATGAGCACCCGCACGCTCGTTTCGTGGGTTGGCTTAGGCATACAGAGTTCATTCCATGTCTAAGCATACGGAGTTCATTCCCAGTCTAATATCGGACCGGACCAAGGGTTACGGTAGCAAGATCGGTAGCACGCAGGGGGGGACCAGGTCGATCCTCGACTTACGCATTCTACCCCTCCGGTCGGCTGAGCACCCGCACGCTCGTTTCATGGGTTGGCTTAGGCATACGAAGTTCATTCCATGTCCAAGCATATAGAGTTCATTCCCAGTCTAATATCGGATCGGATCGAGGGTTGCGGTAGCAGCACCAACAGCAGGATCGGTAGCACGTAGGGGGGACTAGGCCGATCCTCGGCTTACGCATTCTGCCTCTCCAGCCGGTTGAGCACCCGTACGCTCGTTTCGTGGGTTGGCTTAGGCATACGGAGTTCATTCCATGTCTAAGCATATGGAGTTCATTCCTAATCTAAGATCAGACCAGACCGAAGGTTACGGTAGTAGGACCAGTAGCAGGATCGGCAACACGCAGGGGGGATCGAGCCGAGCCCCGGCTTGCACATTTTGCCTCCGGCCGACTGAGTGCCCGCACGCTCGTTTCATGGGTTGACCTAGGCATATGGAGTTCATTCCATGTCTAAGCCCTAACCGGACTAAGGGTTATGGTAGTAGGACCGGCAGCGGGATTGACAGCACGCGAAAGGGGATCAGGCAAATCCCCGGCTTGCGCATTATGCCTCTCCGGTCGGCTCAGCGCTCGAACTCTCATTTCATGGGTTGACTTAGGCATACGGAGTTCATTCCCAGTCTAAGATCGGACTGGACCAAAGGTTGCGACAGCAGGATCGACAACACGCATGGGGGACTGGGTCGGTCCTCGGCTTACACATTCTGCCTCTCTGACCGGCTAAGCGCTCACACGCTGATTTCGTGGGTTAGCTTAGGCATACGGAGTTCATTACATGTCTAAGCATACAGAGTTCATTACCAGTCTAAAATTGGATCGGACCGAGGGTTGCGGCAACAAGACCAGTAGCAGGATCGACAGCACGTAAGGGGGGACCAAGTCGATCCCCGACTTGCACATTCTGCCTCTTCGATCGGCCTCTTGCCCGCACGCTCATTTCATGGGTTGGCTTAGGCATACGGAGTTCATTCCATGTCTAAGCCCCAGTCGGACCGAGGGTTGTCGCTGCAAGACCAGCAGTGGGATCGACAGCACGCAGAGGGGGATCGGGCTGATCTTCCACTTACGCATTATACCTCTTCGACCGGCCTCTCAGGCCGGTTGAGCACCCGCACGCTCATTTCATGGGTTCACTTAAGCATACGGAGTTCATCCCCAGTCTAAGCATACGGAGTTCATTCTCAGTCTAAGATCAGACTGGATCGAGGGTTACGACAGCAGGATCAACAGCATGCAGGAGGGACCGAGTCGATCCTCGGCTTGTGCATTTTGCCTCTCTGGCAGGCTGAGCACCTGCACGCTCGTTTCGTGGGTTGGCTTAGGCATAGGGAGTTCATTCCATGTCTAAGCCCTAGCCAGACTGAGGGTTGTGGCAGTGGGACCGACAGCACGTAGAGGGGGACTGGGCTAATCCCTGACTTGCGCATTATGCCTCTTCGGCCGGCTTAGTGCCCGCACGCCCATTTCATGGGTTGGCTTAGGCATAGGGAGTTCATTCCATGTCTAAGCCCCAACCAGACCGAGGGTTGTGGCAGCGGGATCGGTAGCACACAGAGGGGGACCGGGCCAATCTTCGGCTTGCACATTATGCCTCTTCAGTCGACTCAGCGCCCGCATGCTCATTTCGTGGGTTGACTTATGCATACAGAGTTCATTCCCAGTCTAAGATCAGACCAGATTGAGGGTTGCGGCAGCAGGATCGACAGAACACAGGGGGGACTGAGTCGATCCCCGGCTTGTGCATTCTGCCTCTCCGGCCAGCTGAGTGCCCGCATGCTCGTTTCATGGGTTGGCATAGGCATACGGAGTTCATTCCCAGTCTAAGATTTTGAGCCAAGGTACACATGCTTGGCTCGGGCATGTGATGGTGCCGTATTTTTTTCGCCCAGGGCACCATCGCCGGTGAGCCTAACCGATGGCATTGGGGGTTTCGACGATTGAGGGGGCCAGGGGGTGTGCTCACATGATGTGCGATGGGTGCTGGTACTTGTGTCACGGGCTCTGACCTTAAACTCAAAAACCGTGCAGTTTTAAGCTTGGAATCTCCTCTTTTTTGCCTAAGTCAGCCTAAAACACACGCGTACGGGCACTAGAACAACGGGAAGGGCTGATTACACAAGTTAAAGAGAAACATGATAAGAAGGCAGAATTTTGGAAATGCTCTTGTATTCACTGAAATGAAAGTGTTTGATGGTGTACAAATGAGGGAGGAGCAGCCCTCTATTTATAGTTGAGGTTTCAGCTTACACTTAATGGCAATATCCCTAGAATAAAGGCTAAAATCATGGGATTATACAGATTACGATCAATCAGGATGCTAACTCCTGATTTTCAGGGTCAACCAAATCTACCAAGATGCTGCTGCTGATCCTACCTACTTTCAGAAGCTTCTCTTGTGTGTCCAGCACTTTGGCCCTTCTGGATATGGTGCGGGTAGCTTGTATGACAGGCCTTGGTCTCACAGGCTGGCTTGCAAGTTGGAAGGGCGTTCTGAACTCGTTTGCTAGGCTTTGTACGTAGATACCTGCCAGCACGCCTGGTCTGCAGGCCTTAACCTCTGGCTCGCCTGCTGGTGCGCCTGGTGTGCCTGGCGCGCCTGCCCAGGGTGTGACATTCTCCCCCACCTGATTATGCAATGCCTTCGTTGCATCTTCTGCATGGTACTGCCTGATCTGGTCCTCGAACAACCCTAAGTCATCTACTAGTTCCCAGCTCGCCTCACTGTCTGGAAGTCCTTTCCAGTGCACCAAGTACTCTTGTCCTGGCTGATAGTTCTTCTGTCTCCCCTCTTGATCAGTTATGATGCTGTGGACCTCCTTCTCATATGAGGCCCTTGCTCCCAATGGCACACACTTTGACTCTGCCCGTCCTGGATCTCCCATATCCTCATGGAACGGCTTGAGCATGCTTACATGGAACACCAAGTGTACCCTCAGCTTGGATGGCATATCCAGCTTGTAGGCAACCTTGCCTACCCTCTTGGCTTCTCAGAAAGGTCCTTCATAGCTCTGAACTAGGCCTTTATGTAGCCCCCTATGGTGCATAATGGGATACAGCTTCACCAACACCAAGTCTCTAACCTGGAACTGCACGTCCCCCCTATTTTGGTCTACCCACTTCTTCGACCTCTTGGTCGCCTTGTGTAGACAAACTCTGGCCAAGTCAATTTGCTCCTGCCATGCCTTGGCAAATAGGTATATTGTTGGATTCAGACCTGTATAACCTACAGCAATCGAACCGGGTGTTAGTGGTTGTTGCCCTATCACAACCTTAAATGGGCTATGGTTCGTTGCCTCGCTCCTTTGCAAGTTGTAGGAAAACTATGCAATATCTAGCAGCTTTGGCCAGTCCCTTTGTGTGGCACTCACATAGTGCCTGAGGTAGACCTCCAATAGTCCATTCACTCATTCTGTCTACCCATCGGTCTACGGATGCATGCTGGTGGAAAAGTTCAAGTCTGACCCTAACAGCTTGAACAACTCAGTCCAGAACCTATCCGTGAAATGCCCATCCCGATCACTAATAATGGTCCTCGGTACTCCCCAATACTTAACCATGTTCTTCAGGGACAATCGAGCTGCCTCCTCGATTGGGCATTCCTTGGTTGTTGGAATGAAGATTCCATACTTGGAAAACCTGTCCACCACTACCATGATGCTTCCAAACCCTTCTGCTTTGGGTAGACCGACTATAAAGTCTAGAGAAACACTCTCCCATGGTTGTTCTGGCACTGGCAATGGCTCCAAGAGACCACCTGGCTTCTTGAGCTCCACCTTGTCCTATTGGCACACAAGACAAGTCTTTACATAGGCCTCCACATCGTTCCTCATGTGCGGCTAGTAGTACTGGTCCTCGATTAGCACCAAGTATGGCTCACTCCGGGGTGTCCAGCCCACCTTGAATCATGGCATTCTTGTAAAACTTCCTTACAGAGCTTCCCGTGCTATGGTACAAACAATCTACTGCCCCTGGTGTACAGCAAGCCATCCTATAACCAAAATCGCCTAGTCTTACCTGGTTGGGTGTACTCCATCAAAGCCTTGGCTGTAGGATCATGCGCAAGTCTCTCTTTGATGCGCGGCACTAGTGACCCCTCTGGTTGGCTAATGGCAGTAAGGTTAGCCTTCTTGCTCAGGGCGTCCGCCACTAGGTTCGCCCGCCCTGGCTTGTACTCCATCTGGAAATCAAATTTCGTAAGAAAATCTTGCCATCTCGCCTGCTTGGGGGATAGCTTCTTCTGCGTCTTGAAGTAGCTGGTCACCACATTGTCCGTCCTAACCATGAACCTCGACCCTAACAGGTAATGGCGCCAAGTGCGTAAGTAGTGCACCACTGCAGTTATTTCCTTCTCTTGGACCGTGTACTTATGCTCAGTCTCATTCAGCTTCATGCTCTTGAACGTGACTGGATGTCCTTTCCACATCAACACGCCCCCTATGGCAAAGTCTGATGCAACCGTATGCACATCATATGGCTTGGCATGGTCTGGCAAGGCCA
Source organism: Durio zibethinus (assembly GCF_002303985.1). The sequence goes on along the minus strand of NW_019167826.1, from coordinate 34,453,228 downwards.
AGACTGGCTCCTTGATCACAGCCCGCTTCAACCTATCAAAAGCTTCCTGGCACCCTGCGCTCCACTCCCATGCTTTCCCTTTCTTGAGCAAGTCAGTCAATGGTATGGCTATTGCTGAGTGACCTTTGATGAGGTGCCTATAGTAGTTGACTAGCCCAAGGAACGATCTCAACTTAGTGACCTTGGCTGGTGGTTGCCACTCCAGGTGGTGGGTATCTTACCTTCATCCATGCATATCCTGCCACCTCCCACTATATGGCCAAGGAACGGGATCTCCTGCTGGGCAAATGAGCACTTCTCCCTCTTGACAAATAGCTTGTGCACCCGTAACACCTCGAACACCTATCTCAAGTGGTCTACATGCTCACCCAAAGTCTGGCTGTAGATCTCAATGTCAGCCAAATAAACCATAACAAATCAATCAGAGAATGACTGAAGTACCTTATTCATAAGGGTGCAGAATGTTGCTGGGGCGTTCATGAGTTTGAAAGGCATCACCAAGAACTCATACGAACCATACCGACTGACACATGCTATTTTTGGCTCATCTCCCTCCGCGATCCTGACTTGATAGTAGCCTGACCTTAAATCCAGCTTGGTGAACCACCTTGCACTCCTAAGTTGATCGAACAAGTTCGCAATGAGTGGGATGGGGTACTTGTTCTTGATGGGTAGCTTGTTCAAAGCTCGATAGTCTATGCACAGCCGTAACGACCCATCATGATTGCGCTGAAATAGAACCAGTGCACCATAAGGTGCCATCGATGGCTTGATGAAGCCAACATCAACTAACTCTTTGAGTTGCTTCCTCAACTCCTCTAACTCTGGTAGAGACATTCGGTAAGGGGCTCTAGCCGATGGCTTGGCCTCAGACACCAGCTCGATATTATGGTCCACCTCCCTCTTAGGTGGTAGCTTGCTAGGTATCTTTACGGGCATCACATCATTAAAGGTCTTTAGAACCTTTAGCACCTCCAAGGGTGACTCGGTCTCCTTTTCCCTTGGCTCATCATATTTCAAGGCTACCAAGAAGGTGTCTTCTTGTCTGCTTACCACCTTGGCAAATTGGATGGCTGACACCACCCGTGACCTAACTCCAAACCCTCTCCTCAATGGCACTAGGCATTGGCACCGTGTATCCAAGATGCAAACACAATCGGAAAAAGGCACAAGGAGGGCGTTAATCCAAACAAGGAAATCCAACCCAATCACAAACTCATAGTTGTCAAGGGGTATTACCTCAATGGTCTCTTTTCCTTTCCAATCTCCAAGCTGTAACTCCATTCCTCGCACTACTCCAATGGCTGGAACTTTACTGGAGTTCACCGTTTTGATGGTATGAGTCCCTTTTTGCACCTTTAGTCCGAGCTTTCAGGCTCTATCACCTGAAATAAAAAGATGTGAGGTACCTGTCTCCACTAGTGCGCTTACCTTCTGACCCGTAACCATCAGATTCGCAAACATCAAGCCTTTTGGCTTATGACTCCCCTTACTCTGGACAGTATTAAGCACCAACGACCCAAGCTTTGCTGCCTCTGACTCTGGTTCCTCGTCAGACTGCTTGTCTACAGCAGCCAGCCTGCCCTTTTGCGGGCAATTGTGCGCTATGTGGCTCCCTCCACATAGGTAGCATGCTAGTGGCTCTCGGTCCCTCTTTGCTTTCCACTTGCCTGTTGGTGGCTTCCTCTCGCCATCCTTGGTTGAACAGTCTCGATCTCCATCCTTGCACTCTCGATCACGATCCTTCCCTTTGGACTGCTTCTTCCGATCCCTATCGTCCCTACCCTTACCCTTGGGCTTGGTAGACTCAAATTTGTTCAGAGGCCTGAACTCTATCAAGGCCTCGGTAGTAGTCATAGCTTTAGCCAAGTCATGAACTCCTCTCCTTTGTAGCTCATGCTTCACCCACGACTTTAGCCCATCCATGAAAGCAAATAAGGCATCCTTCTCACCTAGATTCGAGATCTGTAGCATCAGTTCAGAGAATTTCTAGATGTACTCCTTTATGTCCCCTTGTTGGTTCAGCCTGTGCAACTTTGGCTACACCTCATCATCGGTATACTCCGGGTACAATTGTTCTATTAACTCCTTTTGGAACTCTGCCTAGGTTCCAATCTTGGCATTCCCATGCCTGACATCATCACACCTGCGCCTCTACCATAATAAGGCTACATCAGTGAGATACAAAGCAACGGTGCTTACCTTTATCGCCTCATCTTGCATGCCCATGGCGTGGAAGTACTGCTCCATACCCCAAAGGTAGTTATCTACTTCCTTGGTCGCCCTAGTCCCCTTGAACTCTTTAGGCTTAGGGACATCCAATCTGAACTTGGACACTTCAGCAAACATGCCATTCCCAATGGCAGTCTTGCAAGCAACGAGCTCACTGGTAAGCTCCTCCATCCGCTGGTGCATGGCCTCCATCCCATCGCACAAGATCAGCACTTTAGCCTCCAAGGTATGATTCTTTTGGGTGAACACCTCCAAGCCTTTGTTGAGAGCAGCTTGCAGCTCACTTTGGATCTCCTCCCCCATGGAGTCTAGCGATGCAATGTGAGTCTCTACCCCTTCAAGCTTTTCCCTTATGTCGCTTATGGTCACCGCCACCTTGGCCAACCTACCATCCATGGTAGATCAGATATCTCTAGAACTGGCTTTCCTCCCTCTTCCACACCCATGCTCCTGGGCCTCTGGTTGTTGGTTAGCAGCATCACTTTGGGATGCCATCTCCTCTAACCTGCACAACACAAACACGCAGAATCAAACTTGGTCTGATACCAACTATCACAGGCTCTGACCTTAGACTCAGAAACCGTTTGGCCTTAGGCTTGGAATCTCTTCCTTTATGCCTAAGTCAGCCTAAAACATAAGCGTACAGGTACTAGAACAACAGAAAGGGCTGATTATGCAAGTTAAAGAGAAACAGGATAAGAAGGTAGAATTCTAGAAATGCCCTTGTATTCACTGAAATAGAAGTGTTTGATGGTGTATAATTGAGGGAGGAGCAGCCCTCTATTTATAGTTGAGGCTCCACCTTACACTTAATGGCAACATCCTTAGAATAAAGGCTAAAATCATGGGATTATATAGATTACAATTAATCAGGATGCTAACTCCTGATTTTCAAGGTCAACCAAATCTGCCACGATGCTGCTGCTGATCCTGCCTGCTTCCAGAAGCTTCCCTTGCATGTCCAGCACCTTTGGCCCTTCTGGATGTGGTGTGGGCAGCTTGTATGCCAGGCCTTGGTCTCATGGGCTAGCCTGCAAGTTGGGCGGGCATTCTGAACTCGTTTACTAGGCTTTACGTACAGATACCAGCCAGCACACCTGGTGTCATAAGCCACCCTTGTATAGGGCCATGACTAGGACTTAGGTTACCATGAGCCACCCATGTATAGGGCCATGGCCGGGTAGATCCCTTGTGCTAGGAAAAGTGTCCCCATTTCAAACATTGTAACGGTTACTGGTAGCATAGCTCTAAAAGCTCTAAGGCTCTTTAGGGGGGGTGAATCGGCAGCGTTATGTTGGGCTGTCTCACCGGGTGCTATGCAAGCTTAGGTCACCCACCAAGGGCTGCCCCCTGGCCCTGGTGATGGTGGGAGGTCCCGATGTATGATTCCCATTTATAATAAAATTCACCCCGATTGAATGCCCGATTGTTGCCTCGATGTGTTTCTTTCTTTCTCGATGTGAATGTGCCTTGTTGTGTGTGTATGCTTGAGATTGACCTCGATATATTGTGCCTTATTGTGAATGCTTGAGACTAACCATGGTTTATGGTTATTTGTTCAGATATCGATCTATTGAAGGCTAACTTGGGTGGAAGCATCCATTCAAGTGCCGCACGGGCTAGTGCTTGTTGAAAGAAAGCTTAGTCCGTGACACGTGGTATCAGAGCACAGTTGAGAAGTGCTAGAAAATGGATGAGATGGCCACAAGTGGTGGACTTGATCATCAACAGAGAATTGAAGAACTTGAGGCCGCGATGGTCGTAATGAAAACTCACATGGCGATTAAAGATCGAGTGAGGGAGATCGAGACAACCCAGCGGGAGTCATCCGATACTCTCCACAATGTGAGCGAGGAGGCTAGAGATGCCTTGAATATTCTCCAAAAGGAGTTTGAAGAGCTCAGAGCACAGGTGAGCATCTTACAACTGGCTGTGGCCAGGTCGAGTTCGAGCTCGATGGATAGGGGGAGAAGGCCTAAGGTGCCAGAGCCTCGATGTTATGAGGGGCAAGCGATGCCAAGGAACTTGAAAATTTCTTGTTTGACATGGAGCAGTACTTTCAGGCGGTGCACACGGATTCAGAGGAAGACAAGGTAACAATGGCATCGATGTACCTCATAGGGGATGCCAAGCTTTGGTGGCGTTCCAAGGTTTTCAATGACGAGTGCCCGATTAAAACTTGGACGGACCTGAAACAGGAATTGAAAAACCAATTTTTCCCTGAGAATGTGGAGTATATGGCTCGAAGGAGACTCCGAGAGTTGGTGCAAACAGGGAAGTGCGAGAGTTTGTGAGGAACTTCTCTACCCTGATGTTGGATATTCAAGACATGTCTGAGAAGGACAAGATGTTCTATTTTCTTGAAAGCCTCAAGCCATGGGCCAGAGCAGAACTACAAAGACGAAAAGTGCAAGACGTGGCCACGACCACGGCTGCAGCTGAATGTTTCCAAGACTATAATGATGGCTCCTTAAATGGAAAAATCCTTCATCAACTGGCAGTAGCTTCAACTTTGGGAGTGGGGGAGAGATGACCAGATTGGATCATCTCTTCAGTGGGGGATCAGATAGGAGGTCTTTCGGTCGAGATAGCACCCAGCCCAAAACAAATAATGCAGTGACTTTCAGGCCTAGGCAACCGCTAGCTTGCTTTCTTTGTAAGGGGTCGCATCGGGTGGCCGAATGCCCGCACAGAAGAGCTCTTAATGCTTTAAGGACCTCATCTCAAGAGTCTGCAAAAGTGCCAGAGAGCGTTGAAGAGATCGAAGATGAACCAGCCAGGATGGGCTCAATAAGGTTCCTCAATGCCCTTCATACCCAATTGAACACTATAAGAAAATAGCAAAGTAGGGGCTTGATGTATGTGAATCTAATGATCAATGAGAAGGCCACCAAGGCCATGGTGGATACAAGTGCAACCGATACCTTCATCACACCAGAAGAAGTGAAAAGGTGTGGCCTCTAGGTTAACAAAGACTGTGGACGAATGAAGGCGGTCAATTCGTCAGCATTTGCAATCAGTGGAAGCTCCAAGGGTGTGACAACTAAATTGGGGCCATGAGAAGGGAAGATAGACTTCACAGTCTCCCTTATGGATGACTTTGATGTCGTTCTCGGATTGGACTTCATGAGGTTGGCTCAGGTGATCCCTATCCCGGCTGCTAGCTGCTTGTTGTTTTAGGGGAACACCCATGTGTGGTGCCGGCCAATATCTTGCCAAAAAGTGGGAAGAAAATGAAGGCCTCGACAGTAGTCATGGCTTTAGCCAAGTCATGAACTCCTCTCCTTTGTAGCTCATGCTTCACCCACGGCTTCAGCCCATCCATGAAAGCAAATAAGGCATCCTTCTCGCCTAGATCCGAGATATGTAGCATCAGTTCAGAGAATTTTTGGACATACTCCCTTATGTCCCCTTGTTGGCTTAGCCTGTGCAACTTTGCATGCGCCTTACCATCGATATACTCCAGGTAAAATTGTTCTCTTAACTCCTTTTGGAACTCTGCCCAGGTTCCAATCTTGGCACTCCCATGCCTGACATCATCACACCAGTGCCTCTACCATAATAAGGCTACATCAGTGAGATACATAGCAGCGGTGCTTACCTTTATCGCCTCATCTTGCATGCCCATGGCGTGGAAGTACTGCTCCATACCCCAAAGGTAGTTATCTACTTCCTTGGCTGCCCTAGTCCCCTTGAACTCCTTAGGCTTGGGGACATCCAATCTGGACTTGGACACTCCAAAAAACATGCCATTCCCAATGGTAGTCTTGCAAGCAACGAGCTCACTGGTAAGCTCCTCCATTCGCTGGTGCATGGCCTCCATGCCATCGCGCAAGGTCAGCACTTCAGCCTCTAAGGTCTGATTCTTTTGGGTGAACACTTCCAAGCCTTTGTTGAGAGTAACTTAGAGCTCACTTTGGATCTCCTCCCCCATGGAGTCTAGCGATGCAATGTGAGTCTCTACCCCCTCAAGCTTCTCCCCCACGTCGCCTATGGTCACCTCCACCTTGGCCAGCTTACCGTCCATGGTAGACTAGATATCTCTAGAACTAGCTTTCCTCCCTCTTCCACACCCATGCACCTGGGCCTCTGGTTGTTAGTTAGCAGCGTCACTTTGGGATGCCATCTCCTCTAACCTGCATAACACAAACACGCAGAATCAAACTTGGTCTGATACCAACTGTCACGGGCTCTAACCTTAGACTCAAAAATCGTACGGCCTTAGGCCTAGAAACTCCTCCTTTATGCCTAAGTCAGCCTAAAACACAAGCGTACGGGCACTAGAACAACAGGAAGGGCTGATTACGCAAGTTAAAGAGAAATAGGATAAGAAGGCAGAATTCTAGAAATGCCCTTGTATTCACTGAAATAGAAGTGTTTGATGGTGTACAAATGAGGGAGGAGCAGCCCTCTATTAATAGTTGCGGCTCTAGCTTACACTTAATGGCAATATCCCTAGACTAAAGGCTAAAATCATGGGATTATACAGATTACAATCAATCAGGATGCTAACCCTGATTTTTAGGGTCAACCAAATCTGCCACGATGCTACTGCTGATCCTGCCTGCTTCCAGATGCTTCCCTTGCGTGTCCAGCACCTTTGGCCCTTCTGGATGTGGTGCAGGCAGCGTGTATGCCAGGCCTTGGTCTCACGGGCTGGCCTGCCAGTTGGGCGTGCGTTCTGAACTCGTTTACTAGGCTTTACGCGTAGATACCCGCCAGCACGCCTAGCCTGCGGGCCTCAACCTCTGGCTCGCCTGCTGGTGCGCCTGATGTGCCTGGCATGCCCGCCCAGGGCGTGACACTTGGCCCTTATATTGGCCCCGTATCCCTCATCAAACCTCGAGAACTCACACCCCCTTAAAGAGCATTTGAGATTTTATAGGTTTGCTGTCAGTAGCCATTAAAGTGTCTGAAATGGGGGACATTTTTTTCAAACGGTCACAAAACTTCTCCACTTCGAGTTCTTAGCTAAATATTTTTGTGCATGCCAAAAAAAATACAAGGATCACCTCTACCAAATTTGGGGACAAAAATCTTTTTAAAAAAATTTTAAAAAATCTTGAACCGCAAAATGTTTCGAAAATCATGAAAAATAGAAAATGGGTCGTCTTGCCACGAAACTTCACATGAAGGCTTAGGGGACCATTGTATGAATTTACAAGCCATAAAAATGGCATTGGCATGGTAGAAATATGAAGATGTGCTTGAACCCACCTACCACCCGTTCGATCCCTGGCTTGCGCATCCTGCCTCTCTGGTCGGTTGAGCGCTCGCACGCTCATTTCGTGGGTTGACTTAGGCATACGGAGTTCATTCCCAGTATAAGCATACGGAGTTCATTCCCAGTCTAAGATCTAATCGGACCGAGGGTTACGGCAGCAGGATCGACAGCACGCAGGGGGGACCGGGCAGATCCTCGGCTTGCACATTCTGCCTCTCCAGCCGACTGAGCGCCCGCATGCTCGTTTCGTGAGTTGGCTTAGGCATAGGGAGTTCATTCCATGTCTAAGCCCCAGCCAGACTGAGGCTTGTGGCAGCGGGATCGACAACACGTAAAGGGTGACCGGGCCGATCCTCGGCTTGCGCATTATGCCTCTCTGATCGGCTCAGTGCCCGTATGCTCGTTTCGTGGGTTGACTTTGGCATACGGAGTTCATTCCCAGTCTAAGATTGAACCAGACCGAGGGTTGCGGCAACAGGATCGACAGCACGCAAGGGGGATCAGGCTGATCCTGGCTTGCACATTTTGCCGCTCCGGCCTGTTAAGCACCCACACGCTTGTTTCATGCATTGCCTTAGGCATACGGAGTTCATTCCATGTCTAAGCATACGGAGTTCATTCCCAGTCTAAGTTTGGATCGGACCAAGGGTTGCGGCAGCAGGACCAGCAACAGGATTGGCAGCACGTAGAGGGGACCGGGTAGATCCCTGGCTTGCGCATTCTGCCCCTCTGACCGGTCGAGCGCCCTCACGCTTGTTTCATGGGTTGGCTTAGGCATACGGAGTTCATTCCACGTCTAAGCACCAGCCGAACTAGGGGTTGTGATAGTAGGACTGACAGCAGGATCGACAGCACGCAGAGGGGGATCAGGTTGATCCCTGGCTTGCGCATTATGCCTCTCAAGCCGGCCTCTCCGGTCGACTGAACGCCGTACGTTCGTTTCGTGGGTTGACTTTGGTATATGAAGTTCATCCCCAATCTAAGCATACGGAGTTCATTCCCAGTCTAAGATCGAACTGAACCAAGGGTTGCGATAATAGGATCGGCAGCACGCAGGGGGGATCGGGCCGATCCCCGACTTGCACATTCTGTCTCTCCGGCCAACTGAGCGCCCGAACGCCCGTTTCGTGGGTTGGCTTAGGGATAGGGAGTTCACTCCATGTCTAAGCCCCAGCCGGACCGAGGCTTGTGGTAGCCAGACTAGCAGCACGCAGAGGGGGACCGGGCCGATCCCTATCTTGTGCATTATGCCTCTCCGGTTGGCTGAGTGCCCGCACGCTCGTTTCGTAGGTTGGCTTAGGCATACGAAGTTCATTCCATGTCTAAGCATACGGAGTTCATTCCCAGTCTAAGATTTTGAAACACAGTGCACATGCTGGGCTCGGGCATGTGCTGGTGCCGCATTTTTTTCGCCCGAGGCACCATCGTCGGAGCATCGTCGCAGAGCCTAACCGGCGGCATTGGGGGTTCTGGCGATCGAGGGGGCCGGGGGGTGTGCGCACATGATGTGCAATAGGTGCTGGTACTTGGCCCTTATATTGGGCCCCTATCCCTCGTCAAACCTTGAGAACTCACACCCCCTTAAAGAACATTTAAGATTTTATAAGTTTGCTGCCAGTAACCATTAAAGTGTCTGAAATGGGGACATTTTTTTCAAACGGTCACAAAATCTTCTCCACTTCGAGTTTTTAGCTGAATTCTTTTGTACATGCCAACAAAAATACAGGGATCACCTCTACCAAATTTGGGGACAAAAATCTTTCTAGACCGAGGGTTGCGGCAGCAGGATCGACAGCACATAGGGGGGACCGGACCGATCCCCGACTTACGCATTTTGCCTCTCCAACCCGCACGCTCGTTTTGTGGGTTAGCTTATGCATGGGAGTTCATTCCATGTCTAAGCCCTAGCCGGACTGATGGTTGTGGCAGCGAGACTGGTAGCACGCAGAGGGGGATCGGGCCGATCCCCAGTTTGCGCATTCTGCCTATCCGACCGGCTAAGCGCCCACACGCTTGTTTCGTGGGTTGGCTTAGGCATACAGAGTTCATTCCATGTCTAAGCATACGGAGTTCATTCCTAGCCTAAGATTTTGAGCCACGGTGCACATGCTGGGCTCAGGCATGTGCTAGTGCCGCATTTTTTTTGCCCGGGGCATCGTCGTTAGGGAGCCTAACCGACGGTATTGGGGGTTCCGACGAATGGGGGGGCCGGGGGGTGTGCGCACATGATGTGCGATGGGTGCTGGTACTTGGCCCTTATTTTTACCTCCTATCCCTCATCAAGCTTCAAGAACTCACACCCCCTTAAAGAGCATTTGAGATTTTATAGGTTTGCTGCCAGTAGCCATTAAAGTGTCTGAAATGGGGGCACATTTTTCAAACGGTCACAAAATCTTCTCCACTTTGAGTTTTTAGCTGAATATTTTTTGTGCATGCCAACAAAAATACAAGGATCACCTCTACCAAATTTGGGGACAAAACTCTTACCAAAAAAATTTAAAAAACTCTTGAACCACAAAAAGTTTCAAAAATCGTGAAAAATAGAAAACGAGTCATCTTGCCACGAAACTTCACATGAAGGCTTAGGGGACCGGGCTGATCCCCGGCTTGTGCATTCTACCTTTTCGACTGGCTGAGTTTTCGCATGCCCATTTCGTGGGTTGGCTTAGGCATAGGGACTTTATTCCATGTCTAAGCCCCAGCCGGATTGAGGGTTGTGGCAGTGGGACCGACAGCACGCAGAGGGGGACCGATCGATCCTCGGCTTGCGCATTATGCCTCTTCGGCTGGCTCAACGCCCGTATGCTCATTTTATGGGTTGACTTATGCATACGGAGTTCATTCTATGTCTAAGATTGGACCAGACCAAGGGTTGTGGCAGCAGGATAAACAGCACACAGGAGGGGACCAGGCCGATCCCCAGCTTGCGCATTCTGCCTCTCCGACCGACTGAGCGCCCGCACGCTCGTTTCATGGGTTAGCTTAGGCATACGGAGTTCATACTATGTCTAAGCATATGGAGTTCTTTCCCAGTCTAAGATTTTCAAGCACGACGCACATGCTGGGCTCGGGCATGTGCTGGTGCCACATTTTTTTTCACCCGGGGCACCATCGTCGGAGCATCGCCAGATAGCCTAACCGATGGCATTGAGGGTTCCGACGATTGAAGGGGCCAGGGGTGTGCGCACATGATGTGCGATGGTGCTGGTACTTGGCCGTTATATTGGCCCCCTATCCCTCATCAAACCTCAAGAACTCACACCCGCTTAAAGAAGCATTTGAGATTTTATAGGTTTGCTGCCAGTAGCCATTAAAGTGTCTGAAATGGGGACACTTTTTTCAAACGGTAAAAAAATCTTCTCCACTTTGAGTTTTTAGCTAAATTTTTTTGTCCATGCCAACAAAAATACAAGGATCACCTATACCAAATTTGGGGACAAAACTCTCACTAAAAAAATTTTAAAAAATCTCAAACTGCAAAAAGTTTTAAAAATCATGAAAAATAGAAAACGGGTCATCTTGCCACGAAACTTCACATGAAGGCTTAGGGGACCATTGTATGAATTTACAAGCCATAAAAATTGCATTGGCATGGCAGAAATAAGAAGATGTGCTTGAACCCACCTACCACCTGTTCAATCCCTATCTTGCGCATCCTGCCTCTCTGGTCGGCTGAGCGCCCACATGCTCATTTTGTGGGTTGACTTAGGCATATGGAGTTCATCCCCAGTCTAAGCATATGGAGTTCATTCCCAGTCTAAGATCGGACTAGACCGAGGGTTGCGACAGCAGGATCGACAGCACACAAGGGGGACCGGGCTGATCCCTAGCTTGCGCATTCTGCCTCTCCAGCCGGCTGAGCGCCCGTATGCCCATTTCGTGGGTTGGATTAGGCATAGGGAGTTCATTCCATGTCTAAGCCCCAGTCACACCAAGGGCTGTGGTAGTGGGACCGACGGCATGTAGAGGGGGACCAAGCCGATCCCCGGCTTGCACATTATGCCTCTTCGACTGGCTCAACGCCCGTACGCTCATTTCATGGGTTGACTTATGCATTCAGAGTTCATTCCCAGTCTAAGATAAGACCGGACCGTGGGTTGCGGCAGCAGGATCGACAACACGCAGGGGGGACCGAGTCGGTCCTCAACTTGCGCATTCTGCCTCTCAGATCAACTGAGCGCTCGCACACTCATTTCGTAGGTTGGCTTAGGCAAACAGAGTTCATTCCATGTCTAAGCATACAGAGTTCATTCCAAATCTAAGATCAGACCGGACCAAGGGTTGTGGTAGCAAGACCAGTAGCGAGATCGACAGCACGTAGAAGGGGACTGGGTTGATCCTCGGCTTACGCATTATGCCTTTCTGACCGGCCTCTCTGGTCGGCTGAGTGCCCACATGCTCATTTCATGGGTTGACTTAGGCATGCGGAGTTCATCCGCAGTCTAAACATACGGAGTTCATTCCCAGTCTAAGATCGGATCAGACAGAGGGTTGCGACAGCAGGATCGACAGCATACAAGGGGAACCGAGTCGCTCCTCGGCTTGCTCATTCTGCCTCTCCGGCCTGTTGAGCAGCTGCACGCCCATTTCGTGGGTTGGTTTAGGCATAAAGAGTTCATTCCATGTCTAAGCCCTAGCCGAACTGAGGGTTGTGGTAGCAGAACCGATAGCACACAGAGGGGGATCGGGTTGATCCCTGGCTTCCGCATTATGCCTCTTCGGTCGGCTCAACACTCGTACGCTCGTTTCGTGGGTTGACTTATGCATACAGAGTTCATTCCTAGTCTAAGGTTGGACCGAACTGAAGGTTGTGACAATAGGATCGGTAGCACGCAGGGGGGATCGAGCTGATCCTCGACCTCTTCTACCAGATTAGCACCCGCACACCTATTTCGTTGGTTGGCTTAGGCATAGGGAGTTCATTCCTTGTCTAAGCCCCAGCCAGATCAAGGGTTGTGGTAGCGGGACCTGCAGCACACAGAGGGTGACCAGGCTGATCCCTGACTTGCATATTATGCCTTTTCGATCGACTCAGCACCCGCACGCTCGTTTCATGGGTTGACTTAGGCATACAGAGTTCATATCTAGTCTAAGATCAGACCAGACTGAGGGTTGCGACCGCAGGATGGACAGCACATAGGGGGGACTAGGTCGAAACCCTTCTTGCTCATTTTGCCTCTCCAGTCGGCTGAGTGCCAGCACGCTCGTTTCATGGGTTGGCTTAGGCATACGGAGTTCATTCCAAGTCTAAGCAAACGGAGTTCATTACCAGTCTAAGATTGCATCAGACCAAGGGTTACGGCAGTAGGACCAACAGTAGGATCAGCAGCACGTAAGAGGGGATCGGCCTGATCCCTGGCTTGCGCATTCTGCCTCTCGGCCAGCTGAGCGCCCGCACACTCGTTTCGTGGGTTGGCTTACACATATGGAGTTCATTCCATGTCGAAGCCCCAGCCGGACCGAGGGTTGTGGCAGCAGGATCGACGGCGGGATTGGTGGCACGCAGAGGGGGATCGAGCTAATCCCTGGCTTGCGCATTATGCCTCTCCGGTCGGCCTCTCCAACTGGCTGAGCTCCTGAACGCTCATTTCATGGGTTGACTTAGGCATACGGAGTTCATCCCCAGTCTAAGCATACGGAGTTCATTCCCAGTCTAAGATCGGACCAGATCGAGGGTTGCGGTAGCAGGATCGACAGCATGCAGGGGGGACTGGGCCGATCCTCGAGTTACGCATTCTACCTCTCCGGTCGGCTGAGCACCCGCACCCCCGTTTCGTAGGTTGGCTTCAACATAGGGAGTTCATTCCATGTCTAAGCCCCAGTCAGATCAAGGGTTATGGCAGCAGGACCGACAGCACGCAGAGAGGGATCGGGCTGATCCTCGACTTGCACATTATGCCTCTTCGACCGGCTCAGCGCCCGTACGCTCGTTTCGTGGGTTGACCTATGCATACGGAGTTCATTCCTAGTCTAAGATTGGATCAGATTGAGGGTTGTGGCAACAAGATCGACAACACATAGGGGGGATCGAATCGATCCCTGGCTTGCGCATTCTACCTCTCTGGCCAGCTGAGCGTCCGCACGCTCGTCTCGTGGGTTGGCTTAGGCATACGGAGTTCATTCCCTGTCTATGCATACGGAGTTCATTCCCAGTCTAAGATTTTGAGCCACAGTGCACATGCTGGGCTCGGGCATGTGCTGGTGCTGAATTTTTTTTGCTCGGGGCACCATCGCTGGAGCATCGTCGGAGAGCCAAACCGGTGGCATTGGGGGTTCCAGTGATTGGGGGGTCGGGGGGTGTGCGCACATGATGTGCAATGGGTGGTGGTACTTGGCCCTTATATTGGGCCCCTATCCCTCATCAAACCTCAGGAACTCACACCCCCTTAAAGAGCATTTTTTTTATTTTATAGGTTTGCTGCCAGTAGCCATTAAAGTGTCTAAAATGGGGACACATTTTTCAAACGGTCATAAAATCTTCTCCACTTCGAGTTTTTAGCTGAATTTTTTTGTACATGCCAAAAAAAATACAAGAATCACCTCTACCAAATTTGGGGACAAAAATCTTTCTAAAAAAATTTTGAAAAATACTGAACCGTAAAAAGTTTCAAAAATTGTGAAAAATAGAAAACGGGTCATCTTGCCACAAAACTTCACATGAAGGCTTAGGGAACCATTGTATGAATTTACAAGCCATAAAAATGGCATTGGCATGGCAGAAATATGAAGATGTGCTTGAACCCATCTACCACCCGTTCAATCCCCGGCTTGCGCATCTTGCCTCTCTGGTCGACTATGCACCCGCACGCTCGTTTCATGGGTTGACTTAGGCATACGGAGTTCATCCCCAGTCTAAGCATACGGAGTTCATTTCCAGTCTAAGATCAGATCGGATCGAGGGTTACGATAGCAGGATCGGTAGCACGTAGGAAGGACTGGGCGGGTCCCTGACTTGTGCATTTCGCCTCTCCGATCGGCTGAGCACCCCACGCCCGTTTCATGGGTTGGCTTAGGCATAGGGAGTTCATTCCATGTCTAAGCATGCGAAGTTCATTCCCAGTCTAAGATCGAACCAGACCAAGGGTTGTGGCAGCAGGATTAGCAGCAGGATCGACAGCACGTAGGGGGTTCGGGCCAATCCCCGGCTTGTGCATTCTACGTCTCGACCGACTGGGCACCCACACGCTTGTTTCATGGGTTTGCTTAGGCATACAGAGTTCATTCCATGTCTAAGCCCCAGCCGGGCCAAGGGCTGTGGTAGCAGGACCGAAAGCAAGATTGACAGCACGCAGAGGGGGATGGGGCTGATCCCTGGCTTGTGCATTATGCCTCTCCGGTCGGCCTCTCCGGCTGGCTGAGCACCCGCACGCTTGTTTTATGGGTTAACTTAGGCATACGGAGTTCATCCCCAGTCTAAGCATACGGAGTTCATTCCTAGTCTAAGATCAGACCGAACGGAGGGTTGCGACTGTAGGATAGGTAGCACGTAGGGGGGATCGAGCTGATCCCCAGCTTGCGCATTCTGCCTCTCTGGCTGGCTGAGCACCCGTACGCCCGTTTCGTGGGTTGGCTTAGGCATAGGGAGTTCATTCCATGTCTAACCCTAGCCAGACCGAGGGTTTTGGTAGCAGGACCGACAGCATGCAGGAGAGGATCGGGCCGATCCCTGACTTGCGTATTATGCCTCTCCAGCCAGCTCAGTGCCCGCACACTCATTTCGTGGGTTGACTTAGGCATAGGGAGTTCATTCCCAGTCTAAGATCAGACCGGATCGAGGGTTACGACAGTAGGATCGATAGCACGTAGGGGGGACTAGGTCGATCCCCGGCTTATGCATTCTGCCTCTCCGACCGACTGAGTGCCTGCACGCTCGTTTCATGGGTTGGCTTAGGCATACGAAGTTCAATCCATGTCTATGCATACGGAATTCATTCCCAGTCTAAGATCGGACCAGACTGAGGGTTGCGACAGCAGGACCAGTAACAAGATCAGTAGCACGTAGGGGGCATCGGGCTGATCCCCGGCTTGTGCATTCTGCCTTTCCAACTGGCTGAGCGCCTGTACGCTCGTTTCGTGGGTTGGCGTAGGCATACAGAGTTCATTCCATGTCTAAGCCCCAACCAGATCGAGGGCTGTGTTAGTAGGACCGACAGTGAGATCGATAGCACACTGAGGGGGATCGGATTTATCCTCGGCTTGCGTATTATGCCTCTCCAGTCAGCCTCTTCGATCGGTTAAGCACTTGTACGCTCGTTTCATGGGTTGACTTAGGCATACGAAGTTCGTCCCCAGTCTAAGCATACAGAGTTCATTCCCAATCTAAGATTGAATCAGATCGAGGGTTACGACAGCAAGATCAGTAGCACGCAGAGAGGATCGGGTCGATCCTCGGCTTGCTCATTCTGCCTCTCCGACCGGTTGAGCACCCGCACGCCTATTTCGTAAGTTGGCTTAGGCATAGGGAGTTCATTCCACGTCTAAGCCCCAGCCGAACCGAAGGTTGTGGTAGCGAGACCGACAGCATGTAGAGGGCGACCGAGTCGATCCCCGACTTGCGTATTATGCCTCTTCGACCAGCTTAGCGCTCGCACGCTTGTTTTATGGTTTGACTTAGGCATACGGAGTTCATTCCCAGTCTAAGATCGGATCAGACCAAGGGTGCGGCAGCAGGATCGATAGCACGCAGGGGGGATCGGGCCGATCCTCAGCTTGTGCATTCTGCCTCTCTGACTTGCTGAGTGCCCGCATGCTCGTTTCGTGGGTTGGCTTAGGCATACGGAGTTCATTCCATGTCTTAGCATACAGAGTTCATTCCCAGTCTAAAATCAGACTGGATCAAGGGTTGCGGCAGCAGGATGGACAGCACGCAGGGGGGACCGAGCCGATCCCCATCTTGCACATTCTGCCTCTTCGGCCGGTTGAGCCCTCGCACGCTCGTTTCGTGTGTTAGCTTAGGCATACGGAGTTCATTCCATGCCTAAGCCCCAGTCAGACCGAAGGTTGTGGCAGCAGGACCGACAGCGGGATCGGCAGCACGTAAAGGAGGATCAGGTTTATCCTTGGCTTACGCATTATGCCTTTCCGGCCGACTGAGCGCTCGCACACTCGTTTCGTGGGTTGACTTAGGCATACGGCATTCATCCCCAGTCTAAGCATACAAAGTTCATTCCCAGTCTAAGATCAAATCGGACCGAGGGTTACGGTAGCAGGATCGAAAGCACACAAGGGGGATCAAGCCTATCCCCGGCTTGTGCATTATGCCTCTCCGGTCGGTTGACTGCCCGTATGCTCATTTCATGGGTTGACTTAAGCATATAGAGTTCATCCCTAGTCTAAGCATATAGAGTTCATTCCCAGTCTAAGATCAGATCAGATTGAGGGTTGCAGTAGCAGGATCGGCAGCACGCAGGGGGGACCGGACCGATCCCTGGCTTACGCATTCTACCTCTCTGACTGGCTGAGCGCCCGCACGCCCATTTCATGGGTTGGCTTAGGGATAGGGAATTCATTCCATGTCTAAGCCCCAGTCGGACCAAGGGTTGTGGCAGCGGGACTGGCAGCACACAGAGGGGGACCGGGCCAATCCCTGGCTTGCATATAATGCCTCTTCGGTCGGTTCAGCGCCTGCACTCTTATTTCGTGGGTTGACTTATGCATACAGAGTTCATTCCCAGTCTAAGATCGAACCGAACTGTGGGTTATGGTAGTAGGATCGACAGCACGTAAGGGGGGACTGGGTTGATCCTCGGCTTGCGCATTTTGCCTCTCCGACAGATTGAGTGCTCGCATGCTCGTTTCATGGGTTTGCTTAGGCATACGGAGTTCATTCCATGTCTAAGCATACAGAGTTCATTCCCAGTCTAGGATTTTGAGCCACGATGCAAATGCTGGGCTTGAGCATGTGCTGGTGCCACATTTTTTTCGCCTAGGGAATCATCGTCGGAGCATCGTCGGAGCATCATCGGAGCATCGTCGGAGAGCATAACCGGCGGCATTAGGGGTTCCGACGATTGGAGGTGCCGGAGGGGTGTGCGCACATGATGTGCGATGGGTGCTGGTACTTGGCCCTTGTATTGGCCCCCTATCCCTCATCAAATCTTGCGAACTCAGACCCCCTTAAAAAGCATTTGAAATTTTATAGGTTTGCTGCCAGTAGCTAATAAAGTGTCTAAAATGGGGACACTTTTTTCAAATGATCAGAAAATCTTCTCCACTTTGACTTTTTAGCTGAATGTTTTTATGCATGCCAACAAAAATAAAAGGATCACGCCTACCAAATTTGGGGACAAAACTCTTTCTAAAAAATTTTTAAAAAATCTCGAACCGTAAAAAGTTTCAAAAATCATGAAAAATAGAAAATAGGTCGTCTTGCCACGAAACTTCACATGAAGGCTTAGGGGACCATTGTATGAATTTACAAGCCATAAAAATGGCATTGGCACGGCAAAAATATGAAGATGTGCTTGAACCCACCTACCACCTGTTCGATCTTCGGCTTGCGCATCCTGCCTCTCTTGTCGACTGAGCGCCTGCACGCTCATTTCGTGGGTTGACTTAGGCATACGAAGTTCATCCCCAGTCTAAGCATACAGAGTTCATTCCCAGTCTAAGATCGGATCGGACCGAGGGTTGCGGTAGCAGGATCGACAGCACACAAAGAGGATCGGGCCGATCCCCGTCTTACGCTTTCTGCCTCTCCAACCGGCTGAGCGGCCGCACGCCCGTTTCATGGGTTAGCTTAGGCATAGGGAGTTCATTCCATGTCTAAGCCCCAGCCGGACCAAGTGTTGTGGTAGCACGGCCGGCAGCACGTAGAGGGGGACCGAAACGATCTCCAGCTTGCGCATTATGACTCTCCGGCCGGTTCTGTGCCCGCACGCTCATTTTATGGGTTCACTTAGGCATACGGAGATCATTCCCAGTCTAAGATCAGACCAGACTGAGGGTTGTAGTAGCAGGATCAATAGCACGTAGGGGAGGATCGGGCCAATCCGCGGCTTGTGCATTTTGCCTCTCAGGCCGACTGAGCCCCCGCACACTCATTTCGTGGGTTGGCTTAGGCATACGAAGTTCATTCCATGTCTAAGCATACAGAGTTCATTCCCAGTCTAAGATCGGACCGGACCGAGGGTTATGGTAGTAGGACCAGCAGCAGGATCGACAGTACACAGGAGGGATCAGGCCGATCCCCGACTTGCGTATTCTGCCTCTCCGATCGACTGAGCGCCCGCACGCTCGTTTCGTGGGTTTGCTTAGGCATACGGAGTTCATTCAATGTCTAAGCCCCAACCGGATTGAGGGTTGTGGTAGCGGGACCGACAGCACATAGAGGGGGATCGGGTCAATCCTCGGCTTACGCATTATGCCTCTCCGATTAGCTTAGCTCCTGAGGGCTCTTTTCGTGGGTTGACTTAGGCATACGGAGTTCATTCCAGTCTAAGATTGGACCGAACTGAGGGTTGTACAGCAGGATCGACAGCACGCAGGGGGGATCGGGCTGATCCCCAGCTTGCGCATTCTACCTATCCGATCGGCTGAGTGCTCGCACGCTCATTTCACGGGTTGGCTTAGACATACGGAGTTCATTCCATGTCTAAGCATACGGAGTTCATTCCCAATCTAAGATTAGACCGAATTGAGGGTTGCGGTAGCAGGACCAGCAGCAGGATCGGCAGCACGTAGAGGGGACTAGGCTGACCCCAACTTGCGCATTCTGTCTCTCCGATTGACCTCTTCAGCCGACTGAGCACCTGCACGCTCTTTTCGTGGGTTGACTTAGGCATATGGAGTTCATCCCTAGTCTAAACATACAGAGTTCATTGCCAGTCTAAGATCGGATTGGATCGAGGGTTGCTACAGCAGGATCGGGAGCACACAGGGTTGACTGGGTCGATCCCCGGCTTGCAAATTTTGCCTTTCCGGTCGGCTGAGAGCCCGCACGCCCGTTTTGTGGGTTAGCCTAGACATAGGGAGTTCATTCCATGTCTAAGCCTTAGTTAGATCGAGGGTTGTGGTAGCGGGACCGGCAACACGCAGAGGGGGACGAAGCCGATCCCCAACTTGCGCATTCTGCCTCTCCGACCAGTTGAGCGCCCACACGCTCGTTTCATGGGTTGGCTTAGGCATATGGAGTTCATTCCATGTCTAAGCATACGGAGTTCATTCCTGGTCTAAGAGTTTGAGCCACGGTGCACATGCTGGGCTCGGGCATGTGCTGGTGCCACATTTTTTTCGCATGGGGCACCATCGCTAGAGCATCGTCAGAGCATCGTCGGAGAGCCTAACTGGCGGCATTAGGGGTTTTGACGATTGGGGGGCCGAGGGGTGTGTGCACATGATCTGTGATGGGTGTTGGTACTTGGCCCTTAGATTGGCCCCCTATCCCTCATCAAACCTCAATAACTCACACCCCCTTAAAGAGCATTTGAGATTTTATAGGTTTGTTGCCAGTAGCCATTAAAGTGTTTGGAATAGGGACACTTTTTTCAAACGGTTACAAAATCTTTTTCACTTCTAGTTTTTAGTTGAATTTTTTTGTGCACACCAACAAAAATACAAGGATCACCTCTACCAAATTTGGGGACAAAACTCTTTCTAAAAAAATTTTAAAAAGTCCCGAACCATAAAAAGTTTTTAAAATCGTGAAAAAATCGAAAACGGGTAATCTTGCCATGAAACTCCACATGAAGGCTTAGGGGACCATTTTATGAATTTACAAGCCATAAAAATGGCATTGGCATGGCAGAAATATGAAGATGTGCTTGAACCCACCTACCACCCGTTCGATCCTCGGCTTATGATCCGACCTCTCTGGTGGGCTGAGCATCCGCACGCTCGTTTCATGGGTTGACTTAGGCATACAGAGTTCATCCCCAGTCTAAGCATATGGAGTTCATTCCCCATCTAAGATCAGACCGCATCGAGGGTTGCGGCAGCAGGATCGGTAGCACGCAGGGGAGACCGAGTCGATCCTCGGCTTTCGTATTCTGCCTCTCCGACTGGCTGAGCACCTGCACGCCTGTTTCATGGGTTAGCTTAGGCATAGGGAGTTCATTCCATGTCTAAGCCTTAGCCAGACCGATGGTTTTGACAGCGATACCGACAGCACGTAGATGGGGACTGGGTCGATCCCCGGCTTGCGCATTCTGCCTCTCCGACCAGCTGAGCACCTGCACGCTTGTTTCGTGGGTTGGCTTAGGCATACGGAGTTCATTCCATGTCTAAGCCCCAGTCAGATCGAGGGTTGTGGCAGCGGGACCGGCAGCACGCAAAGGGGGATCGGGTCGATCCCCGGCTTACGCATTATGCCTCTCCGACCGGCTCAGTGCCCACACGCTCGTTTCATGGGTTGAGTTAGGCATACGGAGTTCATTCCTAGTCTAAGATCAGACCAGACCGAAGGTTGCGGTAACAGGATCGACAGCACGCAGGGGGGACCGGGCCGATCCCTGGCTTGCACATTCTGCCTCTTTGGCCGGCTGAGCGCCCGCATGCTTGTTTCGTGGGTTGGCTTAGGCATACGGAGTTCATTCCATGTTTAAGCATACGGAGTTCATTCCTAATTTAAGATTGGACCGGACCGAGGGTTATGGTAGCAGGATCGATAGCATGCAGGAGGGATCGGGCCGATCCCCAGCTTGTGCATTCTGCCTCTTCGGCCGGCTGAGCACCCGTACGCCTGTTTCATGGGTTGGCTTAGGCATAGGGAGTTCATTCCATGTCTGAGCCCCAGTCGGACCGAGGGTTGTGGCAGCGGGGCCGGAGCACGCAGAGGGGGACCAAGTCGATCCCCGGCCTGTGCATTTTGCCTCTCCGATCGGCTGAGCGCCCGC
This sequence comes from Durio zibethinus, assembly GCF_002303985.1. Next base: position 34,431,940 of record NW_019167826.1, on the reverse strand, counting down.
ATGCTTGTTTCGTGGGTTGACTTAGGTATACGGAGTTCATCTCCAGTCTAAGCATACGAAGTTCATTCTCAATCTAAGATTAGACTAGACAAAGGGTTACGACAGTAGGATCGGTGGCACGCAGGGGGGACCAGGCCGATCCTCAGCTTGCGCATTATGCCTCTCCGACCGGCTGAGCGCCTGCACGCCCATTTCATGGGTTGGCTTAGGCATAAGGAGTTCATTCCATCCTCCACCAGACCGAGGGTTGTGGCAGTGAGACTGGCAGCACACAGAGGGGGACCAAGCTGATCCCCGACTTGCGCATTTTGCCTCTCTGACCGGCTGAGCGTTCGCACACTCGTTTCGTGGGTTGACTTAGGCATACGAAGTTCATCCCCAGTCTAAGCATACGGAGTTCATTCCCAGTCTAAGATCAGACCAGAGTGAGGGTTGTGGTAGCAGGATCGATAGCACACAAGGGGGACCGGGCCGATCCCCGATTTGCGCATTCTGCCTCTCTGGTCGGCTGAGCGCCTGTACGCTCGTTTATTGGGTTGGTTTAGGCATACGGAGTTCATTCCATGTCTAAGCATACGGAGTTCATTCGCAGTCTAAGATTTTGAGCCATGGTGGACATGCTGGGTTCGGGCATGTGCTGGTGCCACATTTTTTTGGTCTGGGGCACCATCGTCGGAGCATCACCGGAGAGCCTAATCGGCGGCATTGGGGGTTCGACGATTGGGTGGCTGTGGGGTGCGTGCAAATGATGTGCGATGGGTGCTGGTACTTGGCCCTTATAGTGGCCCCCTATCCCTCATCAAACCTAAAGAACTCACGCCCCCTTAAAGAGCATTTAAGATTTTATAGGTTTGCTGCCAGTAGCCATTAAAGTGTCTGAAATGGGGACACTTTTTTGAAACAGTCACAAAATCTTCTCCACTTCAATTTTTTAGCTGAAAGTTTTTGTGCATGCCAACAAAAATACAAGGATCACTTCTACCAAATTTGGGGACAAAACTCTTTCTGAAAAAATTTTAAAAAATCTCAAACCGTAAAAAGTTTAAAAAATTGTGAAAAACAGAAAACGGGTCGTCTTGCCACGAAACTTCGCATGAAGGCTTAGGGGACCATTGTATTAATTTACAAGCCATAAAATGGCATTGGCATGGCAGAAATATGAAGATGTGCCTGAACCCATCTACCACCCGTTCGATCCCTGGCTTGCGTATCCTGCCTATCTGGTCGACTGAGTGCCCGCACGTTCGTTTCCTGGGTTGACTTAGGCGTACAGAGTTCATCCCCAGTCTAAGCATACGGAGTTCATTCCCAGTCTAAGATCAAACCAGACAGAGGGTTGCGGCAGCAGGATCGATAGCACGCAGGGGGGATCGGGTCGATCCCCGACTTACGCATTCTACCTCTCCGACCGGTTGAGCACCCGCATAATCGTTTCACGGGTTGGCTCAGGCATAGGGTGTTCATTCCATGTCTAAGCCCCAACCGGATGAGGGTTGTGGCAGCGGGACCGACAACACGCAGAGGGGGATCGGGCTGATCCTCGGCTTATGCATTATGCCTCTCTGGCTGGCTCAGCATCGGTACGCTCGTTTCATGGGTTGGCTTAGGCATACAGAGTTCATTCCATGTCTAAGCGTATAGAGTTCATTCCCAGTCTAAGATCAGACCAGATCGAGGGTTGCGGTAGGAGGACCAGTAGCAGGATCGACAGCACGTAGGGGGGACAGGACCGATCCTCAGCTTGGGCATTCTGACTCTCCGACCTGCTGAACGCCCGTACGCTTGTTTCGTGGGTTGGCTTAGGCATACAAAGTTCATTCCATGTCTAAGCCCCAGCTAGACCGAGGGTTGTGGCAGCAGGACCGGCAACAGGATCGGTAGCACGCAGAAGGGGACTGGGCTGATCCCTGGCTTGCACATTTTGCCTCTCCGATTGGCTGAGCGCCTGCACGCTCATTTTATGGGTTGACTTAGACATACGGAGTTCATCCCCAGTCTAAGCATACGAAGTTCATTCTCAGTCTAAGATTAGACCAGACCGAGGGTTGCAGCAGCAGGATCGGTAGCATGTAGGGGGGATCGGGTCGATCCCCAGCTTGCACATTCTACCTCTTCGATCGGTCGAACACACTCATGCCCGTTTCGTGGGTTGGCTTAGGCATAGGGATTTCATTCCATGTTTAAGCCCTGGCTAGACCGAGGGTTGTGGCAGCGGGACCGACAGCACGCAGAGGGGGACCGGATTGATCCCCGGCTTGCTCATTATGCCTCTCTGACTGCCGAAGCACCCACACGCTCGTTTCATGGGTTGACTTAGGCATATGGAGTTCATTCCCAGTCTAAGATTGGATCGGATCGAGGGTTGCAGCAGTATGATCGGTAGCATGCAGAAGAGATCGAACCGATCCGTGGCTTGCACATTCTGCCTCTCCAGCCAACTGAGCACCCGCACGCTCGTTTCATGGGTTGGCTTAGGCATACAAAGTTCATTCCATGTCTAAGCCCTAGCCAGACCCAAGGTTATGGTAGCAAGACCGACAGCGGGATCGACAGCACGCAAAGAGGGATCAGGCTGATCCTCGGCTTCCGCATTATGCCTCTCCATTCGACCTCTTCTGCCGACTGAGTGCTCACACGCTCGTTTCATGGGTTGACTTAGGCATACGGAGTTCATCCCCAGTCAAAGCTTACGGAGTTCATTCCTAGTCTAAGATCGAACCAGACTGAGGGTTGCAGCAGCAAGATTGACAGCACGCAGAAGGGATCGGGCCGATCCCCGGCTTGCGCATTCTGCCTCTCCGATCGGTTGAGTGCCCGTATGCCTATTTCATCGGTTGGCTTAGGCATAGGGAGTTCATTGCAAGTCAAAGCCCCAGCCAGATTGAGGGTTGTGGCTACAGGACTGGTAACATGCAGAGGGGGATCGGGTCGATCCCCTGCTTGTGGATTATGCCTCTCCATCTAGCCCAACGCCCGTACGCTCGTTTCGTGGGTTGACTTAGGCATACGGAGTTCATTCCCAGTCTAAGATCGGACCGAAACCGAGGGTTGCAGCAACAGGATTGACAACACGTAAGAGGGATCGGGCTGATCCCCTACTTGCACATTCTACCTCTCTGACCGACTGAGCACCCGTACGCTCGTTTCATGGGTTAGCTTAGGCATACAGAGTTCATTCCCAGTCTAAGATTTTGAGCCACGGTGCACATGCTGGGCTCGAGCATGTGCTGGTGCCGTATTTTTGTTGCCCAGGGCACCATCATCGAAGCATCACTGGAGCATCGTCGGAGAGCCTAACCGACGGCATTGGGGGTTCCGACGATTGGAGGGGCCAGGGGGGGTGTGCGCACATGATGTGCGATGGGTGCTGGTACTTGTGCCATGGGCTCCGACCTTAGACATAGAAACCGTGCAACCTTAGGCTTGGAATCTCCTCCTTTATGCCTAAGTCAGCCTAAAACATAAGCGTACGAGCACAAGAACAACGGGAAGGGCTGATTACGCAAGTTAAAGAGAAATAGGATAAGAAGGTAGAATTCTAGAAATGCTCTTGTATTCACTGAAACAGAAGTGTTTGATGGTGTACAAATGAAGGAGGAGCAGCCCTCTATTTATTGTTAAGGCTCCAGCTTACACTTAATGGCAATATCCCTAGAATAAAGGCTAAAATCATGGGATTATATAGATTACAATCAATCAGGATGCTAACTCCTGATTTTCAGGTCAACCAAGTCTGCTAGGATGTTGTTGCTGATCCTGCCTGCTTCCAGAAGCTTCCCTTGCATGTCCAGCACCTTGGGCCCTTCTGGATGTGGTACGAGCAGCTTGTATGCCAGGCCTTGGTCTCACGGGCTGGCCTGCAAGTTGGGCGAGCGTTCTGAACTCGTTTGCTAGGCTTTTCGTGCAGATACCCACCAGCACGCCTGGTCTACGGGCCTCAACCTCTTGCTCGCTTGCTGGCTTGCCTGATGTGCCTGGTGTTCCTGCCTAAGGCATGACATTCTCCCCCACCTGATTGCATAACACCTTCTTTACATCTTCTGCATGGTACTGCCTGATCTGGTCCCCGAACTGCCATAAGTCATCTGTTGGTTCCTAGCTCACCTCACTGTCTGAAAGTCCCTTCTAGCGCACCAAGTACTCTTATCTTGGCTTATAGTTCTTCTGTCTCACCTCTCGATCAGCTATGATGCTATAGACCTCCTTTTCATATGAGGCCCTTGCTCTCAATGGTGCATGCTTTGACTCTGCCCATCCTGGATCTCCCTCATCCTTATGGAACAGCTTGAGCATGCTCAGATGGAACACCGGGTGTACCCTCGGTTTGGGTGGCATATCCAGCTTGTAGGCAACCTTGCCTACCCTCTTGACTACTCGAAAAGGTCCCTCATACCTCTGGACTAGGCCTTTGTGCAGCCCCCTATGGCATCAATGGGATGTAGCTTCACCAACACCAAGTCTCTAAGCTGGAACTGCATGTCCCGCCTATTCTGGTCTGCCCACTTCTTCGACCTCTTGGCCGCCTTATGTAGACAAACTCTGGCCAAGTCAGTTTGCTCCTGCCATGCCTTGGCAAACTTGTATGCTACTGGATTTGACCCTGTATAACCTGCAGCAATCGAACCAGGTGTTAGTGGTTGTTGCCCTGTCACAACCTCAAATGGGCTCTGGTTCGTTCCCTCGCTCCTTTGCAAGTTGTAGGAAAATTGTGCAATATCTAGTAGCTTTGGCCAGTCCCTTTGTGTGGCACTCACATAGTGCCTGAGGTAGACCTCCAATAGTCCATTCACTCATTATGTCTGCCCATTGATCTGCGGATGCATGCTGGTGGAAAAGTTCAAGTCTGACCCCAACAGCTTGAATAACTCAGTCCAGAACCTACCTGTGAAACACCCGTCCTGATCACTAACAATGGTCCTCGGCACTCCCCAGTACTTAATAATGTTCTTCAGGAACAATCAAGCTACCTCCTCGATTGGGCACTCCTTGGTTGCTAGAATGAAGATTTCATACTTGGAAAACCTGTCCACCACTACCATGATGCTTCCAAACCCTTATACTTTGGGTAGACTGACTATAAAGTCCAGAGAAACACTCTCCCATGGTCGTTCTGGCACTGGCAATGGCTCCAAGAGACTGCCTGGTTTCTTGAGCTCCACCTTATCCTATTGGCACACAAGATAAGTCTTCACATAGGCCTCCACATCGTCCCTCATGTACGGCCAGTAGTACCGGTCCTCGATCAGCGCCAAGGTACGGCTCACTTCGGGGTGTCTTGCCCACCTTGAATCATGGCATTCTTGCAAAACTTCCTTGTGGAGCTTTTCGTGCTGTGGCACAAATAGTCTACTGCCTCTGGTGTACAGCAAGCCATCCTGCAACCAAAACCACCTAGTCTTACCTTGCTGGGTGTACTCCATCAAAGCCTTGGCTGTAGGATCATGCATAAGTCCCTCCTTGATGAACGACACCGGTGACCCCTCTGGTTGGCTAATGGCAGCAAGGTTAGCCTTCCTGCTAAGGGCGTCTGCCACTAGGTTCGTCCACCCCTGCTTGTACTCCATCGGGAAATCAAATTCCGTAAGAAAATCTTACCATCTCGCTTGCTTAGGGAATAGCTTCTTCTGCGTTTGGAAGTAGCTGGTGGCCACATTGTCCGTCTTAACGATGAACCTCGACCCCAACAAGTAATGGTGCCAAGTGCGCAAGTAGTGCACCACTACAGTTATCTCTTTCTCTTGGACTATGTACTTGCACTCAGTCTCATTCAGCTTCCTGCTCTTAAACGTGACTGGACGTCCCTCCTGCATCAACACGCCCCCTATGGCAAAGTATGATGCATCCGTATGCACCTCATACGGCTTGGCATGGTCTGGCAAGGCCAAGACTGGCTTCTCAGTCACAGCCTGCTTCAACCTATCAAAGGCTTCCTGGCACCTTGCGTTCCACTCCCATGCTTTCCCTTTCTTGAGCAAGTCAGTTAATGGCATGGCTATTGCTGAGTGACCCTTGATGAAGCGCTTGTAGTAGTTGACCAGCCCAAGGAATGATCTCAACTCAATGACCTTGGCTGGTGGTTGCCACTTTAGGATGGCATGTATCTTGCCTTCATCCATGCGTATCCTGCCACCTCCCACTATGTGGCCAAGGAATGGGATCTCCTGCTGGGCGAATGAGCACTTCTCCCTCTTCACAAACAGCTTGTGCACCCGCAACACCTCGAACACCTATCTCAAGTGGTCTACATGCTCTCCCAAAGTCTGGTTGTAGATCACAATGTCATCCAAATAAACCATAAAAAACCGATCAAGGAATGACTAAAGTACCTTGTTCATAAGGGTGCAGAATGTTGCTGGGGCATTCGTGAGTCCGAAAGGCATCACCAAGAACTCATACGAACTATACCGAGTGACACATGCTGTCTTTGGCTCATCTCCCTCCGTGATCCTGACTTGATAGTAGCCTGACCTCAAATCCAGCTTGGTGAACCACCTTGCACTCCCAAGTTGATCGAACAAGTCCACAATGAGTGGGATGGGGTACTTGTTCTTGATGGTCAGCTTGTTCAAAGCTCGGTAGTCTATGCACAATCACAATGACCCATCATGCTTGAATTGAAATAGAACCGGTGCACCATTGGGTGCCTTCGATGGCCTGATGAAGCCAGCATCAACTAACTCTTTGAGTTGCTTCCTCAACTCTTCCAATTCTGGTGGAGACATTCGGTAAGGGGCTCTAGCTGGTGGCTTGGCCTCAGACACCAGCTCGATCTTGTGGTCCACCTCCCTCTTAGGTGGTAGCTTACTAGGTAGCTTTACGGGCATCACATCACTAAAGGTCTTCAGCACCTTTAGCACCTCCAAGGGTGACTTGATCTCCTTCTCCCTTGGCTTATCATATTTCAAGGCTACCAAGAAGGTGTCTTCTTGTCTGCTTACCACCTTGGCAAATTGGATGGCTGACACCACCCGTGACCCAACTCCAGACCCTCTCCTCAATGGCACTAGGCATTGGCACCGTGCATCCAAGATGCAAACATAATCGGCAAAAGGCACAAGGAAGGCGTTAATCCAAACAAAGAAATCTAACCCAATCACAAACTCATAGTCATCAAGGGGTATTACCTCAATGGTCTCCTTACCTTTCCAGTCTCCAAGCTGTAACTCCACTCCCCGCGCTACTCCAATGGCTGGAACTTCCTTGGAGTTCACCGTTTTGATGGTACCAGTCTCTTTCTGCACCTTTAGTCTGAGCTTCCGAGCTCCATCACCTAAAATAAAAACATGTGAGGCACCTGTGTCCACCAGTGCACTCACCTTCTGACTCGTAACCATCAGATCTGTAAACATCAAGCCCTTTGGCTTGCGACTCCCCTTACTCTGGACAGTATTGAGCACCAACGACCCAAGCTTTGCTGCCCTTGACTCTGGCTCCTCATCAAACTCCTTGTCTACAGCAGCCAGCTTGCCCTTCTGTGGGCAATTGCACGTTATATGGCTCCCTCCACATAGGTAGCATGCTAGTGGCTCTCGGTCCCCCTTTGCTTTCCACTTGCGTACTGGTGGCTTCCTCTCGCCATCTTTGGTTGAACGGTCTCGGTCTCCATCCTTGGACTCCTGATCATGGTCCTTCCCCTTGGACTGCTTCTTTCAGTCCCTATCATCCCTGTCCTTACCCTTGGGCTTGGTAGACTCGAACTTGTTCAGAGGCTTGAACTCTACAAGGCCTCGGTAGTAGTCATGGCTTTAGCCAAGTCATGAACTCCTCTCTTTTGTAGCCATGCTTCACCCAGGGCTTCAGCCCATCCATGAAAGCAAATAAGGCATCCTTCTTGCCTAGATCCGAGATCTGTAGCATCAGTTCAAAGAATTTCTAGACATACTCCCTTATGTCCCCTTGCCTAGATCTGAGATCTGGAGCATCGTTGGATAGCCTAACCGGCAGCATTGGGGTTTCCGGCAGTTGGGGGGTCGGGGGGTGTGCGCACATGATGTGTGATAGGTGCTGGCAATTGGCCCTTATATTAGCCCCCTATCCCTCATCAAACCTCGAGAACTCACACCGCTTTAAAGAGTATTTGAGATTTTATAGGTTTGCTACCAGTAGCCATTAAAGTGTCTGAATTGGGGACATTTTTTTCAAACGATCACAAAATCTTCTCCACTTCAAGTTTTTAGCTGAATTTTTTTGTGCATGCCAAAAAAAATACAATGATCACCTCTACAAATTTTAGGGACAAAACACTTTCTAAAAAAATTTTAAAAAATCTCGAATCGCAAAAAGTTCCAAAAATCATGAAAAATAGAAAATGGGACGTCTTGCCACGAAACTTCACATGAAGGCTTAGGGGACCATTGTATGAATTTACAAGCCATAAAAATGGCATTGGCATGGTAGAAATATGATGATAGCTTGAACCCACCTACCACCCGTTCGATCCCCGGCTTGCGCATCCTACCTCTCTGGTCGGCTGAGCGCTCGTACGCTCGTTTCATGGGTTGACTTAGGCATACGGAGTTCATCCCCAGTCTAAGCATAAGGAGTTCATTCCCAGTCTAAGATCAGACCGGACTGAGGCTTACGGCAGTAGGATCGATAGCACGCAAGGGGGACCGGGTCGATCCCCGACTTGCACATTCTGCCTCTCCAGCTGGCTGAGCGCCCGTAGGCCCATTTCGTTGGTTGGCTTAGGCATAGGGAGTTCATTCCATGTCTAAGCCCCAGCCAGACCGAGGGTTGTGGCAGAGGGACTGGCAGCACGTAGAGGGGGGCCAGGCCGATCCCCAGCTTGCGTATGCCTCTTTGGCCTACTCAGTACCCGCACGCTCGTTTTGTGGGTTGGCTTAGGCATACGAAGTTCATTCTATGTCTAAGCCACAACTGGACCGAAGGTTGTGGCAGTAGGACCGACAGCAAGATCAGCAGCACGCAGAGAGTGATCGGGTTGATTCTTGGCTTGCACATTATGCCTCTTCGGTTGGCCTCTTCGGTCGACTAAGTGCCCGTACGCTCGTTTCATGGGTTGACTTAGGCATACAGAGTTTGTCCCCAGTCTAAGCCCACGGAGTTCATTCCCAGTCTAAGATCAGACTAGATCGAGGGTCGCGACAGCAAGATTGGCAGCATGTAAGAGGGACCGAGTCGATCCCCAGCTTACGCATTCTGCCTTTACGATCGACTGAGCGCCCGTACGCCCATTTCATGGGTTGGCTTAGAAATAAGGAGTTCATTCCATGTCTAAGCCCCAACCGAACCGAGGGTTGTGGCAGAGCGACCGGCAGCACGCAGAGGGGGGCCAGGCCGATCCCCGGCTTGTGCATTATGCCTCTCCAGTCGGCTCAGTGCCTGCACGCTCGTTTCATGGGTTGATTTAGGCATATGGAGTTAATTCCATGTCTAAGCCCCAGCTGGACCGAGGGTTGTGGTAGCAGGACCAGCAGCGGGCTCAGCAGCACGTAGAGAGGGACCAGGCTGATCCCCAGCTTACGTATTATGCCTCTCCGGTCAGTTGAGCGCCCGTACACTCATTTCTTGGGTTGACTTAGGCATACAGAGTTCATCCCCAGTCTAAGCATACAGAGTTCATTCCCAGCCTAAGATTAGATCGGATCGAGGGTTGCACAGCAGGATCGATAGCACGCAGGGGGGATCGGGCCGATCCCTGGCTTGCGCATTCTGCCTCTCTAGCTGACTGAGCGCCCGCACGCCCATTTCATGGGTTGGCTTAGGCATAGGGAGTTCATTCCATGTGTAAGCCCCAGTCGGATCGAGGGTTGTGGTAGTGGGATCGACAGCACGCAAAGGGGGATCAGGCTGATCCCTGGCTTGCACATTATGCCTCTTTATCTGGCTCAGCACCTGTACACTCGTTTCGTGGGTTGACTTATGCATACAGAGTTCATTCCCAATGTAAGATCAGACTGCACCGAGGGTTGCGGCAGCAGGATCGACAGCATGCAAGGGGGATCGGGTCGATGCCTGGCTTACGCATTCTTCTCTCTGGCCGGTTGAACGCTCGCACGCTCGGTTCGTGGGTTGGCTTAGGCATACAGAGTTCATTCTATGTCTAAGCATACGGAGTTCATTTTCAGTCTAATATTTTGAGCCATGGTGCACATGCTGGGCTCGGGCATGTGCTGGTGTCACATTTTTTTCACCCGGGGCACCATCGTCGGAGCATCGTCGGAGAGCCTAACCGGCGGCATTGGGGGTTTCAACGATTGGGGGGGCCTGGGGGTGTGTGCACATGATGTGTAATGGCTGCTGGTACTTGGCCATTATATTGGCCCCCTATCCCTCATCAAACCTCAAGAACTCACAGCCCCTTAAAAACCATTTGAGATTTTATAGGTTTGCTGCCAGTAGCCATTAAAGTGTTTGAAATGGGGACACTTTTTTCAAACAGTCACAAAATCTTCTCCACTTTGAGTTTTTAGCTGAATTGTTTTGTGCATGACAACAAAAATACAAGGATCACCTCTACCAAATGTGCGGACAAAACTCTTTCTGAAAAAATTTTAAAAAATCCCGAACCGTAAAAAGTTTCAAAAATCATGAAAAATAGAGAACGGGTCATCTTGCCACAAAGCTTCACATGAAGGCTTAGGGGACCATTATATGAATTTACAAGCCATAAAAATGGCATTGGCATGCCAGAAATATGAAGATGTGCTTGAACCCACGTTCCACCCGTTCGATCCCTGGCTTGCGCATCTTGCCTCTCTGGTCAGCTGAGTGCCTGCACGCTCATTTCGTGGGCTGATCCCCAATTTGCACATTATGCTTCTTCATCCAGCTCAACACTCGCACACTCGTTTCGTGGGTTGACTTATGCATACGGAGTTCATTCCCAGTGCAAGATCTGACCAGACCAAGGGTTGTGGTAGTAGGATCAACAGCATGCAGGGGGGCCCAGGTTGATCCCCAACTTGCACATTCTACCTCTCCGGTCGGCTAAGGACCCGCACGCTCATTTCATGGGTTGGCTTAGGCATACGGAGTCCGTTCCATATCTAAGCATACGGAGTTCATTGCCAGTCTAAGATGTTGAGCCACGGTGCACATGCTGGGCTCGAGCATGTGCTGGTGCCGTATTTTTTTTCGACCGGGGCATTATCGCCGGAGACCCTAATCGGTAGCATTGGGGGTTCCAACGATTGGGGGGGCCGGGGGGTGTGTGCACATGATGTGCGATGGGTGCTGGTACTTGGCCCTAATATTGGCCCCCTATCCCTCATCAAACCTCAAGAACTCACACCCCCTTAAAGAGCATTTGAGATTTTATAGGTTTGTTGCCAGTAGCCATTAAAGTGTCTAAAATGGGGACACTTTTTTTAAACGGTCACAAAATCTTCTCCATTTTGAGTTTTTAGCCGAATTTTTTTATGCATGCCAACAAATCCGAGCCGGAGCATCACCAGAGAGCCTAACCGGCAGCATTGGGGGTTCCGGTGATTGGGGGCCGGGGGGTGTGCACAACATGATGTGCAATGGGTGCTGGTACTTGGCCCTTATATTGGCCCGCTATCCCTCATCAAACCTCGTGAACTCACACCCCCTTAAAGAGCATTTAAGATTTTATAGGCTTGCTGCCAGTAGCCATTAAATTGTCTAAAATGGGGACACTTTTTCCAAATAGTCACAAAATCTTCTCCACTTCAAGTTTTTAGCTGAAATTTTTTGTGCATGCCAATGAAAATAAAAGGATCACCTCTACCAAATTTGGAGACAAAACTCTTTCTAAAAATTTTTTAAAAAATCTCGAACCGTAAAAAGTTTTAAAAATCGTGGAAAATAGAAAACGGGTTGTCTTGCCACGAAACTTCACATGAAGGCTTAGGGGACCATTGCATGAATTTACAAGCCATAAAAATGGCATTGGAATGGCAGAAATATGAAGATGTGCTTCAACCCACATACCACCCGTTCCATCCCCGGCTTGCGTATCCTGCCTCTCTGGCCGGTTGAGCGCCCGCAGGCTCGTTTCGTGGCTTGACTTAGGCATATGGAGTTCATCCCCAGTCTAAGCATATGAAGTTAATTCCTAGTTTAAGATCAGACCGGACCGAGGGTTACGACAGCAGGATCGACAGCACACAGAGGGGACCGTACTGATCCCCGGCTTGCATATTCTGCCTCTCCGGTCGGTTGAGCGCCCGCACGCCCGTTTAGTGGGTTGGTTTAGGCATAGGGAGTTCATTCCATGTCTAAGCCCTAACTGGACCGAGGGTTGTGGCAACGGGACTTGCAGCATGCAGAGGGGGATCAGGCCGATCCCTAGCTTGCGCATTATGCCTCTTCGGTCGGCTCAGCGCTCGCACGCTCGTTTTGTGGGTTGACTTATGCATATGGAGTTCATTCCCAGTCTAAGATCAGACCAGACTGAGGGTTGTGGTAGCAGGATCGACAGCACGTGGGGGGGATCGGGCCGATCCCCGGCTTGCGCATTCTACACCTTCGGCCGACTGAGCGCCCGCACGCTCGTTTCGTGGGTTGGCTTAGGCATACGGAGTTAATTCCATGCCTAAGCATACAGAGTTCATTCCCAGTCTAAGATTTTGAGCCACGGTGCACATGCTGGGCTCGAGCATGTGCTGGTGCCATATTTTTTTCGCCCAGGGCACCATCGTCGGAGCATCGTCGGAGAGCCTAACCGGCGGTATTGGGGGTTTAGGCGATTGGGGGGGCCAGGGGGTGTGCACACATGATGTGTGATGGGTGCTGCTACTTGACCCTTATATTGGCCCCCTATCCCTCATCAAACTTCAAGAACTCACACCCCCTGAAAGAGCATTTGAGATTTTATAGGTTTGCTGCCAGTAGCAATTAAAGTGTCTGAAATGGAGACACTTTTTTCAAACGATCCCAAAATCTTCTCCACTTTGGGTTTTTAGCTGAATTTTTTTGTGCATGCCAAAAAAAATACAAGGATCACCTCTACCAAATTTGGGATCAAAAATCTTTCTAAAAAAATTTTAAAAAATCTTGAACAGCAAAAAGTTTCAAAAATCATGAAAAATAGAAAACGGGTCGTCTTGCCACGAAACTTCACATGAAGGCTTAGGGGACCATTGTATGAATTTACAAGCCATAAAAATGGCATTGGCATAGCAAAAATATGAAGATGTGCTTGAACCCACCTACCACCTGTTCGGTCCTCGACTTGCGCATTATGCCTCTCCGGCCTGCTGAGCACCCCCACGCTCATTTTGTGGGTTGACTTAAGCATACGGAGTTCATCCCCAGTCTAAGCATACAAAGTGCATTCTCAGTCTAAGATCAGACCGGACCGAGTTTTACGATAGTAGGATCGATAGCACAGAAGGGGGACCGGGCTGATCCCCGACTTGTGCATTCTGCCTCTCCGATCGGTTGACCACCCGTCTGCCCATTTCATGGGCTGGCTTGGGCATAGGGAGTTCATTCCATGTCTAAGCCCCAGTCAGACTAAGGATTGTGGTAGCGGGACCAGCAGCACACAGAGGGGGACCGAGCCGATCCCTGGCTTGTGCATTACCCGCACGCTTGTTTCATGGGTTGACTTAGGCATACGGAGTTCATTCCCAGTCTAAGATCAGACCGGACCGAGGGTTGCAGCAGTAGGATTGACAGCATGTAGGGGGACCGAGCCGATCCCCGACTTGGACATTCTACCTCTCTGATCGACTGAGCGCCTGCACGCTCGTTTTGTGGTTTGGCTTAGGCATACGGAGTTCATTCCTAGTCTAAGATCGGACCAGACCGAGGGTTGCGATAGCAGGACCAGTAGCAGGATCGACAGCACATAGAGGGGTCCGGACCGATCCCTGGCTCGCACGCTCGTTTTGTGGGTTGGCTTAGGCATACGGAGTTCCTTTCATGTCAAAACCCCAGTCGGACCAAGGGTTGTGGCAGCAGGACTAGCAGCGGGATCAACAGCATGCAGAGGGGGAACGGGCTGATCCTCGGCTTACACATTATGCCTTTCCGGCCGGCTGAGCGCCCGCATGCTCATTTTGTGGGTTGACTTATGCATACAGAGTTCATCCCCAGTCCAAGCATACGGAGTTCATTCCCAGCCTCAGATCAGACCAGACCGATCCCCGACTTGCAAATTATGCCTCTTCGACCGGCTCAGTGCCTGCACGCTCGTTTCGTGGGTTAACTTATGCATACGGAGTTCCTTCCCAGTCTAAGATCGAACTAAACCAAGGGTTGTGGCAGTAAGATCGATAGCACGTAGGGGGGACTGGGCCGATCCCCGGCTTGTGCATCTACCTCTTCGCCCGGTTGAGCGCCAGCACACTCGTTTCGTGGGTTGGCTTAGGTATACGGAGTTCATTCCATGTCTAAGCATACAGAGTTCATTCCCAGTCTAAGATTTTGAGCCACGGTGCACATGCTGGGCTCAGTCATGTGCTGGTGCCGCATTTTTTTTGCCTGGGGCACCATCGTCGGAGAGCCTAACCGGCAGCATTGGGGTTTCCAACGATTAGGGGGCCCAGGGGGTGTGCGCTCATGATGTCCAATGGGTGCTGGTACTTGGCCCTTACATTGGCCCCCTATCCCTCATCAAACCTTGAGAACTCACACCCCCTTAAAAAGCATTTGAGATTTTATAGGTTTGCTGTCAGTAGCCATTAAAGTGTCTAAAATGGGGACACTTTTTTCAAACTGTCACAAAATCTTCTCCACTTAGAGTTTTTAGCTGAATTTTTTTGTACCTGCCAACAAAAAAACAAGGATCTCCTCTACCACATTTGGGGACAAAATTCTTTCTAAAAAAATTTTAAAAAGTCCCAAATCGTAAAAAGTTTCGAAAATCATGAAAAATAGAAAACGGGTCATCTTGCCACGAAACTTCACATGAAGGCTTAGGGGACCATTGTATGAATTTACAAGCCATAAAAATAGCATTGGCATGGTAGAAATATGACGATGTGCTTGAACCCACCTACCACCCGTTCGATCCCCGGCTTGCGCATCCTACCTCTCTAGTCGGCTGAGCGCTCACACGCTCGTTTCATGGGTTGATTTAGGCATACGGAGTTCATCCCCAGTCTAAGCATACAAGTTCATTCCCAGTCTAAGATCAGACCGGACCGAGGGTTGCGATAGCAGGATCGATAGCACGCAAGGGGGATCAGGCCGATCCTCGGCTTGTGCATTCTACCTCTTTGACCGGCTGAGCACCCGCACGCCCGATTCATGGGTTGGCTTAGGCATAAGGAGTTCATTCCATGTCTAAGCTCCAGCCAGACCGAGGGTTGTGGCAGCGGCATCGACAGCACGCAGAGGGGGACCGAGCCGATCCCCAGCTTGCGTATTATGCCTCTCAGGCTGGCTCAACGCCCGTACACTCGTTTTATGGGTTGACTTAGGCATATGGAGTTCATTCCCAGTGTAAGATCAGACTGGACTGAGGGTTGCGGTAGCAGGATCGATAGCACGCAGGGGGGATCGGGCCGGTCCCCAGCTTACGCATTCTGCCTCTCCGGCTAGCTGAGTGCCTGTACGCTTGTTCCATGGGTTGACTGAGGCATACGGAGTTCATCCCCAGTCAGAGCATATGAAGTTCATTCCCAGTCTAAGATCAGACCGGACCAAGGGTTGCAGCAGCAGGATTGACAGCACATAGGAGGGACCGGGCCGATCCCCAACTTGTGCATTTAGCCTCTCCGGTTGACTGAGCGCCCGCACGGCTGTTTCGTGGGTTGGCTTAGGCATATGGAGTTCATTCCATGTCTAGGCCCCAGCCGGACCGAGGGTTGTGGTAGCGGGACTGGCGGCATGCAGAGGGGGATCGGGCCGATCCTTGGCTTGCGCATTATGGCTCTTCGGTCGGCTCAACGCCCGTACGCTCATTTCATGGGTTGACTTATGCATATGTAGTTCATTCGCAATCTAAGATCAGACTGGACTGAGGGTTACGGCAATAGGATCGACAGCACGCAGGGGGGACTGGGTCCCAGCTTGCGCATTCTACCTCTTCGACCGACTGAGCGCCCGCACGCTTGTTTCGTGGGTTGGCTTAGGCATATGGAGTTCATTCCATGTCTAAGCATACGGAGTTCATTCCCAGTCTAAGATTTTGAGCCACGATGCACATGCTGGGCTCGAGCATGTGCTGGTGCCTCATTTTTTTCGCCCGGGGCACCATCGTCGGAGCATCGCCGGAGAGCCTAATCGACGGTATTAGGGATTCTGACGATTGGGGGGCAGGGGGTGTGCGCACATGATGTGCGATGGGTGTTGGTACTTGGCCCTTATATTGGCCCCCTATCCCTCATCAAACTTCGTGAACTCACACCCCCTTAAAGAGCATTTGAGATTTTATAGGTTTGCTGCCAGTAGCCATTAAAGTGTCTGGAATGGGGACACTTTTTTCAAACGGTCAAAAAATCTTGTCCACTTCGAGTTTTTTGCTGAATTTTTTTGTGCAAGAGAAAAAAAATACAGGGATCGCCTTTACCAAATTTGGGGAGAAAACTCTTTTCTAAAAAATTTAAAAAAATCCCAAACCGTAAAAAAATTTTGAAAATCTTGAAAAATAAGAAAACGGGTCGCTTGTTACAAAACTTCACATGAAGGCTCTTAGGGACCATTGTCATGAATTACAAGCCATAAAAAATGGCATTGGCATGGCAGAATATGAAAAGAATGTGCTTGAACCCACCTTACCACCCGTTCGATCCCGGTGTATCTACCTTCTGGGTTCGGCTATGAGAGCTCGCACGCTGTTTCAACGGTGACTTAAGGCATACGGAGTTCATCCCTAGTCAAGCATACAGAGTTCAATCCCAGCTGTAAGATTCAGATCAGATCGAGGGTTGGGTAGAGGATCGACAGCACGCAAGCGGACTAAGTGATCCCCGGCTTGTGCATTCTGCATCTCTGATCGACTGAGCGCCCGTATGCCCATTTCATGGGTTGGCTTAGGCATAGGGAGTTCATTCCATGTCTAAGCCCTAGCCGGACCGAAGGTTGTGGCAGCGGGACCGACAGCACGCAGAGGGGGATCGAGCCGATCCCTAGCTTGCATATAATGCCTTTCCATCTGACTCAAAGCCCGCACGCTCATTTCGTGGGTTGACTTAGGCATACGGAGTTCATTCCCAGTCTAAGATCGGACCGGGCCGAGGGTTGCAACAGCAGGATCAACAGCACGCAGGGGGGAATCAGGTCGATCCCCGGTTTGCACATTTGCCTCTCTGGCCGACTGAGTGTTCGTACGCTCGTTTCCTGGGTTGACTTAGGCATACGGAGTTCATCCCTAGTCTAAGCATACGGAGTTCTTTCCCAGTCTAAGATCGGACCGTACCGAGGGTTGCGTCAGCAGGATCGACAGCACGTAAGGGGGACTGGGCCGATCCTCGGCTTGTGCATTCTACCTCTCTGACCAACTGAGTGCCAACACGCCCATTTCGTGGGTTGGCTTAGGCATAGGGAGTTCATTCCATGTCTAAGCCCTAGTCGGACTGAGGGTTGTGGCAGCGGGACTGACAGCACGCAGAGGGGGATCGGGCTGATCCCTGGCTTACGCATTATGCCTTTTCGGCCGGCTCAGTGCTCGCATTCTCGTTTCGTGGGTTGACTTACGCATACGGAGTTCATTCCCAGTCTAAGATCGGACCGGACCGAAGGTTGTGGTAGCAATATCGACATCATGCAGGGGGGATTGGGCCGATCCCCAGCTTGCGCATTCTGCCTCTCCGACCGGCTGAACACCCGCACACTCGTTTCGTGGGTTCGCTTAGGCATACGGAGTTCATTCCATGCCCAAGCATACAGAGTTCATTCCCAGTCTAAGATTTTGAGCCACGGTGCACATGCTGGGCTCGGGCATGTGCTGGTGCCATATTTTTTTCGATTGGGGCACCATCGTCGAAGAGCCTAACCGGCGGCATTGGGGGTTCTGGCGATTAGGGGGCCGGGGGGTTTGCGCACAAGATGTGCGATTGGTGCTGGTACTTGGCCCTTATATTGGCTCCCTATCCCTCATCAAACCTCAAGAACTCACACCCCCTGAAAGAGCATTTGAGATTTTATAGGTTTGCTGCCAGTAGCCATTAAAGTGTCTGAAATGGGGACACTTTTTTCAAACAGTCACAAAATCTTCTCCACTTCGAGTTTTTGGCTGAATTTTTTTATGCATGCCAAAAAAAATACAAGGATCACATCTACCAAATTTGGGTACAAAACACTTCTCTAAAAAAATTTTAAAAAATCTCGAATCATAAAAAGTTTCAAAAATTATGAAAAATAGAAAATGGGTTGTCTTGCCACGAAACTTCAAATGAAGACTTAGGGGACCATTGTATGAATTTACAAGCCATAAAAATGGCATTGGCATGGTAGAAATATGAAGATGTGCTTGAACCCACCTACCACCCGTTCGATCCCTGGCTTGCGCATTCTGCCTCTCTGGTTGGCTGAGCGTCTGCACGCTCGTTTCGTGGGTTGACTTGGCATACGGAGTTCATCCCCAATCTAAGCATACGGAGTTCATTCCTAGTCTAAGATCAGACCGGACCGACGGTTGGGGCAACAAGATCGGCAGCACGTAGGGAGGACCGAGCTGATCCTCGACTTACGCATTCTGCCTCTTCGACCAGCTGAGCGCCCGTACGCCTGTTTGTGGGTTGGCTTAGGCATAGAGAGTTCATTCCATGCCTAAGCCCCAACTGGATTGAGGGTTGTGGTAGCGGGATCGGTAGCATGCAAAGGGGGATCGGGTCGATCCCCGACTTGTGCATTATGCCTTCCCAACCGACCTATCCGATCGGCTGAGCACCCACACGCTTGTTTCATGGGTTAACTTAGGCATACGAAGTTCATCCCCAGTCTGAGCTTACGGAGTTCATTCCCAGTCTAAGATCGGATCGGACCGATGGTTGCGGTAGCAGGATCGACAACATGTAGGGGGGTCGGGCCGGTCCCTGGTTTGCGCATTTTGCCTCTTCGTTCGACTGAGCGCCCGCACGCTCATTTCGTGGGTTGGGTTAGGCATACGGAGTTCATTCCCAGTCTAAGATTGTACCAGATTGATGGTTGCAATAGCAGGATTGACAGCACTCAGGGGGGACCTAGCAGATCCCCGACTTACGCATTCTGCCTTTCCGGCCGACTGAGCTCCCTCACGCTCGTTTCGTGGGTTACCTTAGGCATACTGAGTTCATTCCATGTCTAAGCATATGGAGTTATTTCCTAGTCTAAGATCAGACTAGACTGAGGGTTACGACAATAGGACCAGTAGCAGGATCGACAACAAGTAGGGGGGACCGGGCTGATCCCCAGCTTGCGCATTCTACCTATCCAGTCGGTTGAGCACCCGCATGCTCATTTCATGGGTTGGCTTAGGCATACGGAGTTCATTCCATGTCTAAGCCCCAGCCAGACTAAGAGTTGTGGTGGCAGGACTGGCAGCGGGATCGGCAGCACAAAGAGGGGGATCGGGCTGATCCTCGGCTTACACATTATGCCTCTCCGGCAGGCCTATCCGGCTGGCTGAGCACCCGCACGTTCGTTTTATGGGTTGACTTAGGCATACAGAGTTCCCCAGTCTAATCATATGGAGTTCATTCCCAGTCTAAGATCGGATTGGACCGAGGGTTGTGACAGCAAGATCGGTAGCACGGAGGGGGCATCGGGCAGATCCCTGGCTTATGCATTCTGCCTCTCTGGCCGACTGAGTGCCCATACGCCCATTTCATGGGTTGGCTTAGGCATAGGGAGTTCTTTCCATGTCTAAGCCCCAATCGGACCGAGGGTTGTGGCAACGGGACCGACAGCACGTAGAGGGTGATCGGGCCGATCCCTGGCTTGCGCATTATGCCTTTTCGACCGGCTTAGCGCCTGCACGCTCGTTTCGTGGGTTGACTTATGCATACGGAGTTCATTCCCAGTCTAAGATCAGACCGGACCGAGGGTTGCGGTAGCAGGATCGACAGAACGCAGGGGGGACTGGGTCGATCCCCCGCTTGCGCATTCTGCCTCTCCGACTGGCTGAGCACCCGTACGATCATTTCGTGGGTTGGCTTAGGCATACAGAGTTCATTCCATGTCTAAGCAAGCGGAGTTCATTCCCAGTCTAAGATTTTGAGCCACGGTACACATGTTGGGCTCGGGCATGTGCTGGTGCCACATTTTTTTTTGCCCAGGGCACCATCGTCGGAGCATCGCCAGAGAGCCTAACCGACGACATTAAGGGTTTCGACTATTGAGGGGCTGGGGGGTCCGCGCACATGATGTGCGATGGGTGCTGGTACTTGGCCCTGATATTGGCCCCCTATCCCTCATCAAACCTCGAGAACTCACACCCCCTTAAAGTGCATTTGAGATTTTATAGGTTTGCTGCCAGTAGCCATTAAAGTGTTTGAAATGGGGACACTTTTTTCAAACAGTCACAAAATCTTCTCCACTTCGACTTTTTGGGTGAATGTTTTTTTCCATGCCAAAAAAAATACAAGGATTACCTCTACCAAATTTGGGGGCAAAACGCTTTCTAAAAAAATTTTAAAAAATCCCGAACCGTAAAAAGTTTTGAAAATCGTGAAAAATAGAAAATGGGTCGTCTTGCCATGAAACTTCACATGAAGGCTTAGGGGACCATTGTATGAATTTACAAGCCATAAAAAAGGCATTGGTATGGCAGAAATGTGAAGATGTGCTTGAACCCACCTACCACCCGTTCGATCCCCTTGCGCATCCTGCCTGTCTGGTCGGCTGAGCTCCCGCACGCTCGTTTCATGGGTTGACTTAGGCATACGGAGTTCATCCCCAGTCTAAGAATACAGAGTTCATTCCCAGTGTAAGATCAAACCGGATCGAGGATTGCGGCAGCTGGATCGATAGCACGTAGGAAGGACCGGGCCAATCTTCGACTTGTGCATTCTACCTCTTCGGTCGACTGAGCACCCGCACACCCGTTTCATGGGTTGGTTTAGGCATAGGGAGTTCATTCCATGTCTAAGCCCCAGTCGGACTGAGGGTTGCGGCAGTGGGACCGACAGCATGCAAAGAGGGACCGAGCCGATCCCCAGCTTGCGCATTATGCCTCTTTTGCTGCTCAGCGACCGCACGATCGTTTCATGGGTTGACTTATTCATATGAAGTTTATTCCCAGTCTAAGATCAAACCGGACCGAAGGTTGCGGCAGCAGGATCGATAGCACGCAGGGGGGGATCGAGCCGATCCCCGACTTGCGCATTCTGCCTCTCCGGCTGATTGAGCACCCGCACGCTCGTTTCATGGGTTGGCTTAGGCATACGGAGTTCATTCCATGTCTAAGCATACGGAGTTCATTCCATGTCTAAGGATACAGAGTTCATTCCCAGTCTAAGATTGGACCGGACCAAAGTTTGTGGTAGCAGGATCGATAGCACATAGGGGGCACCGGGCCGATCCCCGGCTTGCGCATTCTACCTCTCTGGTTGGCTAAGTGCCCGCACGCTCATTTTGTGGGTTGGCTTAGGTGTACAGAATTCATTCCATATCTAAGCCCCAGTCGGACCGAGGGTTGTGGCAGTAGGACCGATAGCGGGATCGACAGCACGCAGAGAGGGACCGGGCTGATCCCTAGCTTGCACATTATGCCTCTCTGGCCAGTATCTTCGACCGACTGAGCGCCTGCACGCTCATTTTGTGGGTTGACTTAGGCATACAGAGTTCATCCCCAGTCTAAGCATATGAATTTCATTCCCAATCTAAGATCAGACCGGACTGAGGGTTACGGCAGTAGGATCGACAGCACGCAGGGGGGATCGAGCCCATCCCCGGCTTGCGCATTCTGCCTCTCCGGCCAGCTGAGCGCCCGCACGCTCGTTTCGTGGGTTGGCTTAGGCATAGGGAGTTCATTCCATGTCTAAGCCCCAGCTGAACCAAGGGTTGTGGCAGTGGGACCGATAACACGCAGAGGGGGACAGGGCCAATCCCCAGCTTGCAGATTATGCCTCTTCGGCGGGCTCAGTGCCCGCACGCTCATTTCGTGGGTTGACTTATGCATACGAAGTTCCTTCTCAGTCTAAGATCAGACCAGACCGAGGGTTACGATAGCAGGATCGTTAGCATGTATCGGGGGACCGGGTCGATCCCCGACTTGAAAATTCGGCCTCTCCGACCGATTGAGCACCTGCACGCTCGTTTTGTGGGTTGGCTTAGGCATACGGAGTTCATTCCCAGTCTTAGATAGGATCGGACTGAGGGTTGCAACAGCAGGACCAGCAGCAAGATCGATAGCACGTATCGGGGGATCAGGACCGGCAGCATACAGAGGGGGATCGGGCCGATCCCTGACTTGTGCATTATGCCTCTTCGACCAGCTCAGCGCCCGTACGCTTATTTCATGGGTTGACTTATGTATACAGAGTTCATTCCTATTCTAAGATCAGACTAGACTGAGGGTTGCGGTAGCAAGATCGATAGCACGTAGGGCGGGATCGGGTCGATCCTCGACTTGTGCATTTTGCCTCTCTGGTCGGCTGAGCGCCCGTACGCTCGTTTCGTGGGTTAGCTTAGGCATACGGAGTTCATTCCATGTCTAAGCATACGGAGTTCATTCCCAGTCTAACATTTTGAGCCATAGTGCACATGCTGGGCTCGAGCATGTGCTGGTGCCACAATTTTTTTGCCCAGGGCACTATCGTCGGAGCATCACCAGAGAGGCTAACCGACAGCATTGGGGGTTTCGGCGATTGGGGGGCGCACATGATGTGCGATGGGTGATGGTATTGGTAAGGCAAAAATATGAAGATGTGCTTGAACCCACCTACCATCCGTTCGATCCCCGGCTTGCGCAACCTGTCGCTCTAGTAGGCTGAGAGCCCGCATGCTCGTTTCGTGGGTTGACTTAGGCATACGGAGTTCATCCCTAGTCTAAGCACACAAAGTTAATTCCCAGTCTAAGATCGGAGTGGACCGAGGGTTGCAATAGCAAGATCGACAGCACGCAGGGGAGATCGGGTCGATCCGCAGCTTGCGCATTCTGCCTCTCCGGTCGGCTGAGCGCCCGCATACCCGTTCCATGGGTTGGCTTAGGCATAGGGAGTTCATTCCATCTCTAATCCCCAGCCAGACCGAGGGTTGTGGCAATGGGACCGGCAGCACATAGAAGGGGACTGGGCTGATCCCTGGCTTGCGCATTATGCCTCTTCGATTGGCTCAGCGCCCGTACGCTCCTTTCGTGGGTTGACTTAGGCATACCTCAAAAAGTTTCAAAAATTGTGAAAAATAGAAAATAGGTCGTCTTGCCACGAAACTTAACATGAAGGCTTAGGGGACCATTGTATGAATTTACAAGCCATAAAAATGGCATTGGCTGGGCAGAAATATGAAGATGTGCTTGAACCCACCTACCACTCGTTCGATCCCCGACTTGCGCATCCTACCTCTCTGGTCGGCTGAGCACCCGCACACTCGTTTCATGGGCGAACTTAGGAATACGGAGTTCATCCCCTGTCTAAGCATACGGAGTTCATTCCCAGACTAAGATCGGACCGGACCGAGGGTTGCAGCAGCAGGATCGATAGCACGCAGGGGGAATCGATCGTTCCCCAACTTGCGCATTCTACGTCTCTGGCCGACTGAGTGCCTGCATGCTTGTTTCATGGGTTGGCTTAGGCATACGGAGTTCATTCCATGTTTAAGCCCTAGCCTGATCGAGGGTTGTGGTACCAGGACCGGCAGCGGGATTGACAGTACGCAGAGGGGGACCGGGCTGTTCCCCGTCTTACGCATTATGCCTCTCCAGCTGACTAAGTGCCCGCACGCTCATTTCGTGGGTTGACTTAGGCAAACAGAGTTCATCCCCAGTCTAAGCATATGCAGTTCATTCCTAGTATAAGATCAGATCGAACCGAGGGTTGTGGCAGCAGGATCAGCAGCACAGAGGGGGACCGAGCCAATCCCCGGCTTGCACATTCTGCCTCTCCGACCAACTGAGTGCCTGCACGTCCGTTTCATGGGTTGGCTTAGGCATAGGGAGTTCATTCCATGTCTAAGCCCCAGCCGGACCGAGGGTTGTGACAGTGGGACCAGAAGCACGCAGAGGGGGATCGAGTCGATCCCCGACTTACGCATATGCCTCTGCGATTGGCTCAGCACTCGCACGCTTGTTTCGTGGTTTGACTTATGCATACGAAGTTCATTCCCAGTCTAAGATCAAACCGAACTGAGGGCTGCAGCAGCAAGATTGACAGCACTCAGGGGGGACCAGGTCAATCCCCAACTTGCGTATTCTGCCTTTCCAGCCGACTGAGCACCCGCATGGTCGTTTCGTGGGTTGGCTTAGGCATATGGAGTTCATTCCATGTCTAAGCATACGGAGTTCATTCTTAGTCTAAGATTTTGAGCCACGGTGCACATGCTGGGCTTGGGCATGTGCTGGTGCTGCATTTTTTTCACCTGGGGCACCAACGCCAGAGCATCGTCGGAGGGCCTAACCGACGGCATTGGGGGTTCCAGCAAATGGGGGGCCGGGGGGTGTGTGCACATCATGTGCGATCGGTGCAGGTACTTGGCCCTTATATTGGCCCCATATCCCTCATCAAGCCTCGAGAACTCACATCCCCTTAAAGAGCATTTGAGATTTTATAGGTTTGCTGCCAATAGCCATTAAAGTGTCTAAAATGGGGACACTTTTTTCAAACGGTCACAAAATCTTCTCCGCTTTGAGTTTTTAGCTGAATATTTTTGAGAAAGCTAAAAAAAATACAAGGATCACCTCTACCAAATTTGGGGACAAAAATCTTTCTAAAAAAATTTAAAAAAATCCCGAACCGCAAAAAGTTTTGAAAATCATGAAAAATAAAAAACGGGTCATCTTGCCACAAAACTTCACATGAAGGCTTAGGGGACCATTGTATGAATTTACAAGCCATAAAAGTGGCATTGGCATGGCAAAAATATGAAGATGTGCTTGAACCCACCTACCACCCGTTCGATCCCCGGCTTACGCATCCTGCCTCTCTGGTCGGCTGAGCGCCCGCACGCACGTTTCATGGGTTGACTTAGGCGTATGAAGTTCATCCCCAGTCTAAGCATACAGAGTTCATTCCTAGTCTAAGATCAGACCAGACCGAGGGTTGCAGCAGTAGGATCGGTAGCACGCAGGGGGGATCGAATCGATCCCCGACTTGTGCATTCTGCCTCTCCGGCTGGCTGAGTGCCCACTCGCCCGTTTCATCGGTTGGCTTAGGTATAGGGAGTTCATTCCATGTCTAAGCCCCAGTCAGACTGAGGGTTGTGGCAGCAAGACCGGTAGCACGCAGAGAGGGACTGGGCCGATCCTCGACTTGCACATTATGCCCCTTCGGTCGGCTCAGCACCTGTATGCTTGTTTCATGGGTTTACTTAGGCATACGGAGTTTATCCCAGTGTAAGCATAAGGAGTTCATTCCCATTCTAAGATCAGACCAGACCGAGGGTGGCGGCAGAAGGATCAGCAGCACGTAGTGGGGACCGAGCCGATCCTCAGCTTACGCATTTTGCCTCCCCGACTGACTAAGCACCCGCACGTCTGTTTCGTGGATTGGCTTAGGCATAGGCAGTTCATTCCATGTCTAAGCACTAGTTGGACTGAGGGTTGGGCAGCGGGACCGACAGCATGAAGAGGGGGATCGGGTCGATCCCTGGCTTGCGCATTATGCCTCTTCAGTCGGCTCAGTGCCCGCACGTTCGTTCCATGGGTTGACTTATGCATACAGAGTTCATTCCCAGTCTAAGATCAGACTGGACCGAGGGTTACGGCAGTAGGATCGACAACACGCAGGGGAGATCGAGCCGATCCTCGACTTACGCATTCTACCTCTTCGGGCAGCTGAGCGCCCGCACGCCCGTTTCATGGGTTGGCTTAGGCTTAGGGAGTTCATTCCATGTCTAGGCCCCATCCGAACTGAGGTTTGTGGCAGCAGGACTAGCAACACGTAGAGGGGGACCGAGCCGGTCCTCAGCTTGCGCATTATACCTCTTCGATCGGCTCAGCGTCCGCACGCTTGTTTTGTGGGTTGACTTATGCATACGGAGTTCATTCCCAGTCTCAGATTAGACCGGACCGAGGGTTGCTGTAGTAGGATCGACAGCACATAGGGGGGACCGGGTCGAACCCCGGCTTGCGCATTATGCCTCTCCGGCCGGTTGAGTGCCCGCACGCTCATTTCGTTGGTTGGCTTAGGTATACGGAGTTCATTCCATGTCTAAGCCCCAACCGGACTGAAGGTTGTGGCAGAAGGACCGGCAGGGGGATCGACAGCACGCAAAGGGGGACCGGGTTGATCCCCGGCTTGTGCATTATGCCTCTCCGGTCGACTGAGTGCACGCACGCTCGTTTCATGGGTTGACTTAGGTATACGGAGTTCATCCCCAGTCTAAGCATACGAAGTTCATTCCCAGTCTAAGATCAGACTGGATCGAGGGTTGTAGTAGCAGGATCGGTAGCACACAGGGGGCCCGAGCCATCCCCGGCTTGCGCATTCTGCCTCTTCGGCTGGCTGAGCGGCCGCACGCCAGTTTCATGGGTTGGCTTAGTCATAGGGAGTTCATTCCATGTCTAAGCCCCAGTCGGACTGAGGGTTGTGACAGCGGGACTGGCAGCACGCAGAGAGGGACCGAGCTTATCCCTGGCTTGCGCATTATGCCTCTTCGGCCGGCTCAGCACCCGCATGCTCATTTCGTGGGTTGACTTATGCATACGGAGTTCATTCCTAGCCTAAGATTGGACCGGACCGATGGTTGTGGCAACAGGATCGATAGCACGTAGGGGGGACCAGGTCGATCCCTGACTTGTGCATTCTACCTCTCTGATCTACTGAGCGCCCGTACGCTCATTTCATGGGTTGGCTTAGGCATACAGAGTTCATTCCATGTCTAAGCATGCGGAGTTCATTCCCAGTCTAAGAATTTAAGCCACGGTGCACATGTTGGGCTCGACCATGTGCTGGTGCCGCATTTTTTTTTGCTCGGGGCACCATCGTCGGAGCATCGCCGGAGAGCCTAACCGGCGGCATTGGGGGTTCCGACGATTGGGGGGGCCGAGGGGTGTGCGCACATGATGTGCAATGGGTGCTGGATCTTGACCCTTATATTGGCCCCCTATCCCTCATCAAACCTCGAGAACTCACACCCCCTTAAAGAGCATTTGAGATTTTATAGGTTTGCTGCCAGTAGCCATTAAAGTGTCTAAAATGGGGACACTTTTTTCAAATGGTCACAAAATCTTCTCCACTTCGAGTTTTTAGATGAATTTTTTGTGTATGCCAATGAAAATACAAGGATCACCTCTACCAAATTTGGGGACAAAAATCTTTCTAAAAAAATTTTAAAAAATCCTGAACCGTAAAAAGTTTCGAAAATCATGAAAAATAGAAAACAGGTCGTCTTGCCACGAAACTTCACATGAAGGCTTAAGGGACCATTGTATGAATTTACAAGCCATTAAAATGGCATTGGCAGGGCAGAAATATGAATATGTGCTTGTGTCACGAGCTCCGACCTTATACTCAGAATCCGTGTGGCCTTAGGCTTGGAATCTCCTCCTTTGTGCCTAAGTCAGCCTAAAACACAAGTGTGCGGGCACTAGAACAATGGGAAGGGTGGATTACGCAAGTTAAAGAGAAACAGGATGAACAAGATAGAATTCTGGAAATGCTCTTGTATTCACTGAAACAGAAGTGTTTGATGGTGTACAAATGAGGGTGGAGCAGCCCTCTTTTTATAGTTGAGGCTCCAGCTACAACTTAATGGCAATATCCCTAGAATAAAGGCTAAAATCATGGGATTACAATCAATCAGGATGCTAACTCCTGATTTTCAGGGTCAACCAAATCTGCCAGGATGCTCCTGCTGACCTGCCTGCTTCCAGAAGCTTCACTTGCTTGTCCAGCACCTTGGGCCCTTCTGGATGTGGTACGGGTAGCTTGTATGCCAGGCCTTGGTCTCACGGGCTGGCCTACAAGTTAGGCGGGCATTCTAAACTCGTTTACTAGGCTTTGCATGTAGATACCTGCCAGCATGCCTGTTCTGCGGGCCTTAACTTTTGGCTTGCCTGCTGGTACGCTTGATGTGCCTGGCACGCCCGCCCAGGGTGCGACATTCTCCCCCACCTGATTATGCAATGCCCTTGTTGCATCTTCTGCATGGTACTACCTGATCTGGTCCTCGAACTGCCATAAGTCATCTACTAGTTCCCAGCTTGCCTCATTGTCTGGAAGTCCCTTCCAGCGCACCAAGTACTCTTGTCTTGGCTGATAATTCTTCCGTCTCACCTCTCGATCAGCTATGATGCTGTGGACCTCCTTCTCATATGAGGCCCTTGCTCCCAATGGCACACGTTTTGACTCTGCCCATCTTGGATCTCCCTCATCCTCATGGAACGACTTAAGCATGCTCAGGTGGAACATCGGGTGTACCTTCAACTTGGGTAGCATATCCAGCTTATAGGCAACCTTGCCTACCCTCTTGACTACTCGAAAAGTTCCCTCATACCTTCGGACTAGGCCTTTGTGCAGCCCCCTATGGTGCACAATAGGTTGCAGCTTCACCAACACTAAGTCTCCAACCTGGAACTATACATCCCACCTCTTCTGGTCTACCCACTTCTTTGACCTCTTGGCCGCCTTGTGTAGACAAACTCTGGCCAAGTCAGTTTGCTCCTGCCATGCCTTGGCAAACTTGTATGCTACTGGATTCGACCCTGTATAACCTGTGATAATCGAATCGGGTGTTAGTGGTTGTTGCCCTATCACAGCTTTAAATGGGCTCTGGTTCGTTACCTCGTTCCTTCGCAAGTTGTAGGAAAACTGTGCAATATCTAGCAGCTTTGGCCAATCCCTTTGTGTGGCACTCACATAGTGCCTGAGGTAGACCTCTAATTGTCCATTCACTTATTCTATCTGCCCATTGGTCTGCGGATGCATGCCGGTGGAAAAGTTCAAGTCTGACCCTAATAGCTTGAACAACTCTATCCAGAACCTGCCCGTGAAACGCCTGTCCCGATCACTAATAATGGTCCTCGGCACTCCCCAGTACTTAACCATGTTTTTCAGGAACAATCGAGCTACCTCTTCGGTTGGGCACTCCTTGGTTGCTGGAATGAAAATTCCATACTTGGAAAACTTGTCCACCACTACCATGATGCTTCCAAACCCTTCTGCTTTGGGTAGACCGACTATAAAATCCAGAGAAACACTCTCCCATGGTTGATCTGGCACTGGCAATGGCTCTAAGAGACCATCTGGTTTCTTGAAATCCACCTTGTCCTGTTGGCACACAAGACAAGTCTTCTTATAGGCCTCCACATCATCCTTCATGTGTGGCTAGTAGTACCGGTCCTCGATCAGCACCAAGGTGTGGCTCACTCCAAGGTGTCTAGCCCACCTTACATCATGGCATTCTTGTAAAACTTCCTTGTGGAGCTTCCCATGCTGTGGCACAAACAGTCTACTTCCTTTGGTGTACAACAAGCCATCTTGTAACCAAAATCGCCTAGTCTTACCTTACTGGGCATACTCCATCAAAGCCTTGGCTATAGGATCATGCGCAAGTCCCTCTTTGATGTACGGCACCAGTGACCTCTCTGGTTGGCTACTGGCAGTAAGGTTAGCCTTTCTGCTCAGGGCGTCTGCCACTAGGTTCGCCCATCCTGACTTGTACTCCATCTAGAAATCAAATTCTACAAGAAAATCTTGCCATCTCACCTGCTTGGGGGATAGCTTCTTCTGTATCTGGAAGTAGCTGGTCGCCACATTGTTCGTCCTCACCATGAACTTCAACCCTAATAGGTAATGGCACCAAGTGCGCAAGCAGTGCACCACTGCAGTCATCTCCTTCTCTTGGACTATGTACTTGCATTGAGTCTCGTTTAGCTTCCTGCTCTTGAATGTGACTAGACGTCCCTCCTGCATCAATATGCCCCCTATGGCAAAGTTTGATGCATCTGTATGTACCTCATACGGCTCGGCATGGTCTGGCAAGGCCAAGACTGGCTTCTCGATCACAGCCCACTTTAACCTGTCAAAGGCTTTCTGGCACCCTGCGCTCCACTCCCATGCTCTCCCTTTCTTGAGCAAGTTGATCAATGGCATGGCTATCTCTGAGTGACCTTTGATGAAGCACCTATAATAGTTAACCAGCCCAAGGAATGATTTCAAATCAGTGACCTTGCCTAGCAGTTGCCACTTCAGGATGGCGTGTATCTTGCCTTCATCTATGCGTATCCTGCCACCTCCCACTATGTGGCCAAGGAACAGGATCTCCTGCTGGGCGAATGAGCACTTCTCCCTCTTGAAAAACAACTTGTGCACCCGTAACACCTCGAACACCTGTCTCAAGTGGTCTACATACTCTCCCAAAGTCTGGCTGTAGATCACAATGTCATCCAAGTAAACCACAACAAATCGATCAAGGAATGACTGAAGTACCTTGTTCATAAGGGTGCAGAATGTTGCTGGGGTGTTCGTGAGTCCGAAAGGCATCACCAAGAACTCATACGAACCATACCAAGTGACACATGCTATCTTTGGCTCATCTCCCTCCATGATCTTGACTTGATAGTAGCCTGACCTCAAATCCAGCTTGGTGAACCACCTTGCGCTCCCAAGTTGATTGAACAAGTCCGCAATGAGTGGGATGGGGTACTTGTTCTTGATGGTCAGCTTGTTCAAAGATCGGTAGTCTATGCACAGCCGCAATGACCCATCATGCTTGTGCTGGAATAGAACCGGTGCACCATAGGGTGCCTTCGATGACCTGATGAAGCCAGTATCAACTAACTCTTTGAGCTACTTCCTTAACTCCTCCAACTCTGGTGGAGACATTTGGTAAGGGGCTCTGGCTGGTGGCTTGGCCTCGGACACCAGCTCGATCTTGTGGTCCACCTCCCTCTTAGGTGGTAGCTTGCTAGGCAACTTTGCAAGCATCATCACTAAAAGTCTTCAGCACCTTTAGCACCTCCAAGGGTGACTCGGTTCTCCCTTGGCTCATCATATTTCAGGGCTGCCAAGAAGGTGTCTTCTTGTCTACTTACTGCCTTGGCAAATTGGATGGCTGACACCACCCGCGACCCAACTCTAGACCCTCTCCTCAATGGCACTAGGCATTGGCACCGTGCATCCAAGATGCAAACACAATCGACAAAAGGCACAAGGAGGGTGTTAATCCGAACAAGGAAATCCAACCCAATCATAAACTCATAGTCGTCAAGGGGTATTACCTCAATGTTCTCCTTGCTTTTCCAGTCTCCAAGCTGCAACTCCAGTCCCCGTGCTACTCCAATGGTTGGAACCTCTTTGGAGTTCACCGTTTTAATGGTACCAATCCCTTTTTACACCTTTAGTCCGAGCTTTTGGGCTCCATCACCTGAAATAAAAAGATGTGAGACACCTGTGTCCACTAGTGCGCTCACCTTCTGACCCGTAACTATCAGATCCACAAACATCAAGCCCTTTGGCTTGCTGCTCCCCTTACTCTAGACAGCATTGAGCACCAATGACCAAAGCTTTGCTGCCCCTGACTCTGGCTCCTTGTCAGACGCCTTGTCTACAGTAGCCAGCTTGCCCTTTTACGGGTAATTGCACGCTATGTGGCTCCCTCCACATAGGTAGCATGCTAGTGGCTCTCTGTCCCTCTTTGCTTTCCACTTGCCTGCTGGTGGCTTCCTCTCACCATCCTTGGTTGAACGGTCTCAGTCCCCATCCTTGGACTCTCGGTCACGGTCCTTCCCCTTGGACTGCTTCTTTCGATCCCTATCATCCTTGCCCTTACCCTTGGGCTTGGAAAACTCGAACTTGTTTAGAGGCTTGAACTCTATCAAAGCCTTGGTAGTAGTCATGGCTTTAGCCAAGTCATGAACTCCCCTCCTTTATAGCTCATGCTTCACCCACGGCTTCAACCCATCCATGAAAGCAAATAAGACGTCCCATTGCTAGCTCAGCCTGCGTAACTTTGCCCATGCCTTATCATTGGTATACTCCGGCTAAAATTGTTCTCTGAACTCCTTTTAGAACTCTGCCTAGGTTCCAATTATGGTGCTCCCACACTTGACATCATCACACCTACGCCTCCACCATAATAAGGCTACATCAGTGAGATACATAGCAGTAGTGCTTACCTTTATCGCCTCGTCTTGCATGCCCATGGCCTGGAAGTACTGCTTCATACCCCAAAGGTAGTTGTCTACTTCCTTAGCCGCCCTAGTCCCTTTGAACTCCTTAGGCTTGGGGACATCCAATCTGGACTTGGACACTCCAGCAAACATGCCATTCCCAATGGCAGTCTTGCAACCAACGAGCTCACCGTTAAGCTCTTTCATCCGCTGGCGCATGGCCTCCATGCCATCGCGCAAGGTCAGCACTTCAGCCTTCAAGGCCTTATTCTTCTGGGTGATCACATCCATGCCTTTGTTGAGAGCAACTTCTAGCTCACTTGGGATCTCCTCCCCCATGGAGTCTAGCGATGCAATGTGAGTCTCTACCTCCTCAAGCTTCTCCCCCATGTCGCCCAAGGTCACCTCCACCTTGGCCAGCCTATCGTCCATGGTAGACCAGATATCTTTAGAATCAACTTTCTTGCCTCTTCCATGCCCATGCTCCGGGGCCTCTAGTTGCTGGCTAGCAACATCGCTTTGGGATGCCATCTCCTCAATCACGATCTAACTTGCACAACACAAACACGCAGAATCAAACTTGCTCTGATTCCAACTGTCACGGGCTCCGACCTTAGACTCAGAATCCATACGGCCTTAGGCTTGGAATCTCCTCCTTTGTGCCTAAGTTAGCCTAAAACACAAGCATGCGGGCACTAGAACAATGGGAAGGGCTGATTACGCAAGTTAAAGAGAAATAGGATGAACAAGACAAAATTCTGGAAATGCTCTTGTATTCACTAAAACATAAGTGTTTGATGGTGTACAAATGAGGGTGGAGCAGCCCTCTACTTATAGTTGAGGTTCCAACTACAACTTAATGGCAATATCCCTAGAATAAAGGCTAAAATCATGGGATTACAATCAATCAGGATGCTAACTCCTGATTTTCAGGGTCAACCAAATCTGCCAGGATGCTCCTACTGATCTTGCCTGCTTCCAGAAGGTTTCTTTGCGTGTCCAGCACCTTGGGCCCTTCTGGATGTGGTGCGGGCAGCTTGTATGCCAGGCCTTGGTCTCACGGGCTGGCCTGCAAGTATGGCGGGCATTCTAAACTCGTTTGCTAGGCTTTGCGAGCAGATACCAGCCAACACGCCTGGTCTGTGGGCCTTAACTTTTGGCTCGCCTGCTGGTGTGCCTAATGTGCCTGGCGCGCCCGCCCAGGGCGTGACACTTGAACCCACCTACCACCCGTTCGATCTTCGGCTTATGCATCCTGCCTCTCTGGTCAGCTGAGCACCAGCATGCTCATTTCATGGGTTGACTTAGGCATACAGAGTTCATCCCCAGTCTAAGCATACAGAGTTCATTCCCAGTCTAAGATCGGACTGGACCAAAGGTTGCGACAGCAGGATCGGCAACACGCAGGGGGGGCCGGGCCAATCCCTGGCTTACGCATTTTGCCTCTCTGGCTGACTGAGCACCCGTACGCTCGTTTCATGGGTTAGCTTAGGCATACGGAGTTCATTCCATGTCTAAGCCCCAGTCGGACTGAGGGTTGTGGCAGTAGGATCGGCAGTGGGATCGATAGCACGCAGAGGGGGATCAGGCTGATCCTCGACTTGCACATTATGCCTTTTCGGTCGACCTCTCCGATCGGCTGAACGCCTGCACGCTTGTTTCATGGGTTGACTTAGGCATACGGAGTTCATCCCCAGTCTAAGCACACGGAGTTCATTCCCAGTCTAAGATCAGACCGAATCAAGGGTTGCGACAGCAGGATCGGTAGCACGAAAGGGGGACTAGGCCAATCCCCAGCTTGCGCATTCTGCCTCTTCGACTAGCTGAGCGCCCGCACGCCCGTTTCATGGGTTGTTTTAGGCATAGGGAGTTCATTCCATGTCTAAGCCCTAGTCGGACCTAGGGTTGTGGTAGCGGGACTGGCAGCATGCAGAGAGGGACTGGGTCGATCCCCGACTTGCGCATTATGCCTCTTCAGCCGGCTCAGCGCCGCATGCTCGTTTCATAGGTTGACTTATGCATACGGAGTTCATTCCCAGTCTAAGATCGGATAGGACCAAGGGTTTTGGCAACAGGATCAGTAGCACGAAGGGGGGACCGAGTCGATCCTTGAATTGTGCATTCTGCCTCTCCGGTCAGCTGACCGCCCGTACGCTCGTTTTGTGGGTTGGCTTAGGCATACAGTGTTCATTCCATGTCTAAGCACAAGGAGTTCATTCCCATCTAAGATTTTGAGCCACGGTGCACATGCTGGGCTCGAGCATGTGCTGGTGCCACATTTTTTTTGCCCGGGGCACCATCGTCGGAGCATCGTCGGAGCATCATTGGAGAGCCTAACCGACGACATTTGGGGTTCCGGCGATTAGGGGGGCCGGGGGGTGTGCACACATGATGTGTGATGGGTGCTGGTACTTGGCCCTTATATTGGCCCCCTATCCATCATCAAACCTCGAGAACTCACACCCCCTTAAAGAGCATTTGAGATTTTATAGGTTTGCTGTCAGTAGCCATTAAAATGTCTGAAATGGGGACACTTTTTTCAAACGGTCACAAAATCTTCTCCACTTTGAGTTTTTAGCTGAATTTTTTTATGCAAGCCAACAAAAATATAAGGATCACCTCTACCAAATTTGGGGACAAAACTCTTTCTAAAAAAATTTTAAAAAATCCCAAACCGCAAAAAGTTTTGAAAATCATGAAAAATAGAAAACGGGTTGTCTTGCCAGGAAACTTCACACGAAGGCTTAGGGGACCATTGTATGAATTTACAAGCCATAAAAATGGCATTGGCATGGCAGAAATATGAAGATGTGCCTGAACCCACCTACCACCCTTTCGGTTGAGCGCTCGCACGCTCGTTTCGTGGGTTGACTTAGGCGTACAGAGTTCATCCCCAGTCTAAGCATACGAAGTTCATTCACAGTCTAAGATCAGACTGGACCGAGGGTTGCGGTAACAAGATCGACAGCACGCATGAGGGATCGGGTCGATCGTCGATTTGCACATTCTACCTCTCCGGTCGACTGAGCACCTGCACGCTCATTTCATGGGTTGGCTTAGGCATACGAAGTTCATTCCATGTCTAAGCCCCAGTCAGACCGAGGGTTGTGGCAACAGGACCGACAGCGGGATCGGTAGCACGCAAAGGGGGATCAGGCTGATCCCCGACTTGTGCATTATGCCTCTCCGGCCGGCTGAGCGCTCGCACACCCGTTTCACGGGTTGACTTAGGCATACGGAGTTCATCACCTGTCTAAGCATACGGAGTTCATTCTCAGTCTAAGATCAGACCGGATCGGGGGTTACGGCAGCAGGATCAGCGACACGTAAGGGGGATCGGGCTGATCCCCGGCTTACGCATCTACCTCTCCGACTAGCTGAGCACCCGTACGCCCATTTCATGGGTTGGCTTAGGCATAGGGAGTTCATTCCATATCTAAGCCCCAGCCAGACCGAAGGTTGTGGTAGCGGGACCGATAGCACACAGAGGGGGATCGGGTCAATCCTCGGCTTGTGTATTATGCCTCTTCGGTCGGCTCAGCGCCCGTACGCTTGTTTCATGGGTTGACTTATGCATACGGAGTTCATTCCCAGTCTAAGATTGGACCGAACCAAGGGTTACGATAGAAATATGAAGATATGCTCGAACCCACCTACCACCCGTCCGATCCCCGGCTTGCGCATCCTGCCTCTCTGGTCGGTTGAGCTCCCAGACGCTCATTTCGAGGGTTGACTTAGGCATACGGAGTTCATCCCCAATCTAGGCATACGGAGTTCATTCCCAATCTAAGATCAGATCAGATCGAGGGTTGCGACAGCAGGATCGGCAGCACGCAGGGAGGATCGGGCCGATCCCCGGCTTGCACTTTTTGCCTCTTCGACCGGCTGAGCGGCCGCACGCTCGTTTCGTGGGTTGCCTTAGGCATACGGAGTTCATTCCATGTCTAAGCCCCAGTCAGACCGACGGTTGTGGCAGCAGGACTGACAGCGAGATCTGCAGCACGCAGAGGTGGATCGGGCTGATCCCCGACTTGCGTATTATGCCTTTTCGACCGGTTGAGCACCCGCACGCTCATTTCATGGGTTGACTTAGGCATACGGAGTTCATCACCAGTCTAAGCAAATCGAGTTCATTCCCAGTCTAATATCGGACCGGACCGAGGGTTGCGGCAGTAGGATCGACAGCACGCAGGGGGGACCAGGCTGATCCACGGCTTGCGCATTTTGCCCCTCTGGCCAGTTGAGCACCCACACGCCCGTTTCATGGGTTGGCTTAAGCATAGGGAGTTAATTCCATGTCTAAGCCCCAACCAAACCGAGGGTTGTGGCAGTAGGATCAACAGCACGCAGAGTGGGACCAGGTCGATCACCGGCTTGCGCATTATGCCTCTTCAACCGGCTCAACACCCGCACGCTCGTTTCATGGGTTGACTTATGCATATGGAGTTCATTCCTAGTTGAAGATTGGACCGGACCGAGGGTTGCGGTAGCAGGATCGACAGCACACAAGGGGGTTTCAGGTTGATCCCAAGCTTGCGCATTCTGCCTCTCCGGTCGACTGAGCGCCCGCATGCTCGTTTTGTGGGTTGGATTAGGCATACGGAGTTCATTCCATGTCTAAGCATATGCAGTTCATTCCCAGTCTAAGATTCTGAGCCACGGTCCACATGCCGGGCTCAGGCATGTGCTGGTGCCACTTTTTTTCACCCGGGGCACCATCGTCGGAGAGCCTGACCGACGGCATTGGGGGTTCTGGCGATTGGGGGGGCCGGGGGGTGTGCGCACATGATGTGCGATGGGTGCTGGTACTTGGCCCTTATATTGGCCTCCTATCCCTCATCAAACCTTGAGAACTGACACCCCCTTAAAGAGCATTTGAGATTTTATAGGTTTGCTGCCAGTAGCCATTAAAGTGTCTGAAATGGGGACACTTTTTTCAAACGGTAACAAAATCTTCTCCACTTCGAGTTTTTAGCTGAATTTTTTTGTGCATGCCAACAAAAATAAAAGGATTACCTCTACCAAATTTGAGGACAAAAATCTTTCTAAAAAAATTTTAAAAAATCTTGAACCGCAAAAAGTTTTAAAAATTGTGAAAAATAGAAAACGGATCGTCTTGCCATGAAACTTCACATGAAGGCTTAGAGGACCATTGTATGAATTTACAAGCCATAAAAATGGCATTGGCATGGCAGAAACATGAAGATGTGCTTGAAGCCACCTACCACCCGTTCGATCCTCGGCTTGCGCATCTTGCCTCTCTGGTCGGCTGAGCGCCCGCATGCTCGTTTCGTGGGTTGACTTAGGCATACAAAGTTCATTCCCAGTCTAAGTTGGGACCGAACAGAGGGTTACGACAGCAGGATCGACAGCACACAGGGGGGATCGGGCCGATCCCCGACTTGCGCTTTCTGCCTCTCCGGTCGGCTGAGCACCCGTGCACTTGTTTCATGGGTTGGCATAGGCATAGGGAGTTCATTCCATGTCTAAGCCCCAGCCGAACCGAGGGTTGTGGTAGGAGGATCGATAGCGGGATCGGTAGCATGCAGAGGGGGACTGAGTTGATCCCCGACTTGCACGTTATGCCTCTACTATTGGCTTCTTCGGCTGACTGAGCGCTTGCACGCTCATTTCATAGGTTGACTTAGGCATGTGGAGTTCATCCCCAGTCTAAGCATACGGAGTTCATTCCCAATCTAAGATCGGATCAGACCGAGGGTTGCGGCAGTAAGATAGACAGAACGTAGGGGGAGACCGGGTCGATCCCTGGCTTGACATTCTGCCTCTCTGGCTGGCTGAGCACCCGCACGCTCGTTTCGTTGGTTGGCTTAGGCATACGGAGTTCATTCCATGTCTAAGCATACGAAGTTCATTCCCAGTCTAAGATTTTGAGCCACGGTGCACATGTTGGGCTTGGGCATGTGCTGGTGCTGCATATTTTTCTCTTGGGGCACCATCATCGGAGCATCGCTGGAGAGCCTAACCGACGACATTGGGGGTTCCGACGATTGGGGGGGCCGACAGGTGTGTGCACATGATATGCAATGGGTGCTGGTACTTGGCCCTTATATTGGCCCCCTGTCTCTCATCAAACCTTGAGAACTCACACCCTTAAAGAGCATTTGAGATTTTATAAATTTGCTGCCAGTAGCCATTAAAGTGTCTGAAATGGGGACACTATTTTCAAATGGTCACAAAATCTTCTCCACTTCGAGTTTTTAGCTGAATTTTAGCCATAAGAAGATGTGCCTGAACCCACCTACCACCTATTCGATCCCCGGCTTGCGCATCTTGCATCTCTGGTCGGCTGAGCGCCCGCACGCTCATTTTATGGGTTGACTTAGACATACGGAGTTCATCCCCAGTGTAAGCATACGAAGTTCATTCCCAGCCTAAGATTAGATCGGACTGAGGGTTTGGCAGCTGGACCAGCAGCAGGATCGATAGCATGTATGGGGGATCGGGTCGATCCCCGGCTTGTGCATTCTACCTCTCTGGCCGGTTGAGCGCCCTCATGCTCATTTCGTGGGTTGGATTAGGCATACAAAGTTCATTCCATGTCTAAACCTCAGCTGAACCGAGGGTTATGGTAGCAGGACCGGCAGCGGGATCGGCAGCACGAAGAGGGAGATCGAGCTGATCCCCGACTTGTGGATTTTGCCTTTCCGACTGGCTGAGCACCCGCACACTCGTTTCATGGGTTGACTTAGGCACCGGAGTTCATTCCTAGTCTAAGTAAACGGAGTTCATTCCTAGTCTAAGATGGGACCGGATCGAGGGTTGCAGCAGCAGGATCGACAGCACGCAGGGGGCATCAGGCCAATCTCCAGCTTGCGCATTCTGCCTCTCTGACCGGCTGAGTGCACGCCCATGCATTTCGTGGGTTGGCTTAGGCATAAGGAGTTCATTCCATGTCTAAGCCCCAGTCAGACCGAGGGTTGTGGCAACAGGACCTCACCCGCACACTCGTTTCGTGGGTTGACTTAGGCACCGGAGTTCATCCCTAGTCTAAGCAAACGGAGTTCATTCCTAGTCTAAGATTGGACCGGATCGAGGGTTGCAGTAGTAGGATCGACAGCATGCAGGGGGCATCAGGCCGATCTCCAGCTTGCGCATTCTGCCTCTCCGACCGGCTGAGTGCATGCGCACCCATTTCATGGGTTGGCTTAGGCATAAGGAGTTCATTCCATGTCTAAGCCCCAGTCGGACCGAGGGTTCTGGCAGTGGGACCGGTAGCACGTAGTGGGGAACTGGGCCGATCCCCAGCTTGCGCATTATGCCTCTCCGACCGGCTAAGTGCCCTCATGCTCATTTCGTGTGTTGACTTAGGCATACGGAGTTCATTCCCAGTCTAAGATTAGACCAGACCGAGGGTTACGGTAGTAGGATCGATAGCACGTAGGGGTGATCAGGCCAATCCACGGCTTGCACATTCTGCCTCTCCGGCCGGCTGAGAGCCCCCACGCTCGTTTCATGGGTTGGCTTAGGCATACGGAGCTCATTCCTTGTCTAAGCCCTAGTCAGACCGAGGGTTATGGCAGCAGGACCGATAGCACGCAGTAGGGGACCGGATAGATCCTCGGCTTGCGCATTATGCCACTCCGATCGGCTCAGCACCTGTACGCTCATTTCGTGGGTTGACTTAGGCATACGGAGTTCATTCCTAGTCTGAGATCGAACCGGACTGAGGGTTGCGGCAGCAGGATCAATAGCACGCAGGGGGGGATCGGGCCGATCCCCGGCTTGTGCATTCTACCTCTCTGGCTGGCTGACCGCCCGCACGCTTGTTTCGTGGGTTTGCTTAGGCATAGGGAGTTCATTTCATGTCAAAGCCCCAGCCGGACCGAGGGTTGTCTCAGCCGGACCGACAGCACGCAGAGGTGCACCGGGCCGATCCCCGGCTTGCGCATTATGCCTCTTCGGCTGGCTTAGCGCCTGGACGCTCGTTTCATGGGTTGACTTATGCATACAGAGTTCATTCCCAGTCTAATATTGGACCAAACCGAGTGTTGCGACAGCAGGATCGACAGCACGCAGGAGGGATCAAGCCTTTCCCCGACTTGCGCATTTCGCCTCTCTAGCCGACTGAGTGCCTGTAGTTCATTCCCAGTCTAAGATTTTGAGCCGTGATGCACATGCTAGGCTCAGGCATGTGCTGGTGCCGTATTTTTTTCTCCCGGGGCATGATCATCGGAGGATCGTCGAAGCATCGCCGGAGAGCCTAACCGACGGTATTGGGGGTTCCGGCGATTGGGGGGGCCAGGGGGTGTGCGCACATGATGTGCGATGGGTGCTGGTACTTGGCCCTTATATTGGCCCCTTATCACTCATCAAACCTCGAGAACGCACACCCCCTTAAAGAGCATTTGAGATTTTATAGGTTTGCTGCTAGTAGCCATTAAAGTGTCTGAAATTGGGACACTTTTTTCAAACGGTCACAAAATCTTCGCCACTTTGAGTTTTTAGCTGAATTTTTTTGTGCAAACCAAAAAAAATACAAGCATCATCTCTACCAAATTTGGGGACAAAACTCTTTCTAAAAAAATCTTAAAAAATCCCAAACCGTAAAAAGTTTTGAAAATCGTGAAAAATAGAAAATGGGTCGTCTTGCCACGAAACTTCACATGAAGGCTTAGGGGACCATTGTATGACTTAGGCATATGGAGTTCATCCCCAGTCTAACCATACAGAGTTCATTTTCAGTCTAAGATCGGACCAGACTGATGGTTGCGATAGTAGGATCGACACCATACAGGGGGGACCGGGTCGATCCACAGCTTGTGCATTCTGCCTCTCCGGTTGGCTAAGTGCCTGCACGCCCGTTTCGTGGGTTGACTTAGGCATAGGGAGTTCATTCCATGTATAACCCCAGTCGGATCGAGGGTTGTGGCAGTGGGATCGGCAGCACGCATAGGGGGACCGGGCTGATCCCTGACGTGCGCATTATGCCTTTTCGGGCAGTTCAGTGCCCGTACGCTCGTTTCGTGGGTTGACTTAGGCATATGGAGTTCATTCCCAGTCTAAGATCAGACCAGACTGAGGGTTGCGACTGTAGGATCGACAGCACGCAGGGGGGACTGGGTGGATCCTCGGCTTGCACATTCT
Source organism: Durio zibethinus (assembly GCF_002303985.1). The sequence goes on along the minus strand of NW_019167826.1, from coordinate 34,390,764 downwards.
GCCTCTCTGGGCGACTGAGTGGCCGCACGCTTGTTTCATGGGTTGGCTTAGGCATACGGAGTTCATTCCTTGTCTAAGCATAAGGAGTTCATTCCCAGTCTAAGATCAGACCGAATCGTGGGTTGCGATAGCAGGACCAGCAGCAGGATCGATAGCACGCAGGGGGGATCGGGCCAATCCTCGGCTTGCGCATTCTGCCTCTCCAGCTCGCTGAGTGCCCGTACACTCATTTTATGGGTTGGCTTAGGCATACGGAGTTCATTCCATATCTAAGCCCCAGCCAGACCGAGGGTTGTGGTAGCAGGATCGGTAGCACGTAGAGGGGGACCAGGTTGATCCTTGACTTGCGCATTATACCTCTTTGGCCCGCCTCTCAGGTCGACTGAGCGCTCGCACGCTCGTTTCATGGGTTGACTTAGGCATACAAAGTTCATCCCCAGTCTAAGCATATGGAGTTCATTCCCGTCTAAGATTGGACCAGGTCGAGGGTTGCGGCAACAAGATCAATAGCACACAGGGGGGACTGGGTCGATCACCAACTTGCGCATTCTGTTTCTCCGACTGGTTGAGCACCCGCTTGCCCATTTCATGGGTTGACTTAGGCATAGGCAGTTCATTCCAAGTTTAAGCCCCAGTAAGACCGAGGGTTGTGGTAGCGGGACCGGCAGCACGTAGAGGGGGACCGACAGCACGCAGGCTTGCGCATTATGCCTCTCCGATCGGCTCAGTGCCCGCACGCTCGTTTTGTGGGTTGACTTATGCATACGGAGTTCATTACCAGTCTAGGATCAGACCGAAATGAGGGTTGCAGTAGCAGGATTGACAGCACGTAGGGGGGGGACCGGGCCATTCCCCAGCTTGCGCATTCTACCTCTCCAGCCGGCTGAGCGTCCGCACGCTCATTTCGTGGGTTGGCTTAGGCATACGGAGTTCATTCCATGTCTAAGCATACGGAGTTCATTCCCAATCTAAGATTTTGTGCCACAGTGCACATGCTGGGCTTCGGCATGTGCTGGTGCCACATTTTTTTTGCCCGGGGCACCATCGTCAGAGCATCGTCGGAGAGCCTAATCGGCGGCATTGGGGTTTCCGACGATTAGGGGGTGGGGGGTGTGTGCACGTGATGTGCAATGGGTGCTGGTGCTTGTCCCTTATATTGGCCCCCTATCCCTCATCAAACCTCAAGAACTCACACTGCCTTAAAGAGCATTTGAGATTGTATAGGTTTGCTGCCAGTAGCAATTAAATTGTCTGAAATGGGGACACTTTTTTCAAACGGTCACAAAATCTTCTCCACTTTGAGTTTTTATCTGAATTTTTTTGTGCATGCCAACAAAAATACAAGCATCACCTCTACCAAATTTGGGGGCAAAAATCTTTCTAAAAAAAATTTTAAAAAATCCCGAACTGTAAAAAGTTTCAAAAATCATGAAAAATAGAAAACGGATCGTCTTGCCACGAAACTTCACATGAAGGCTTAGCGGACCATTGTATGAATTTACAAGTGATAAAAATGGCATTGGCATGGCAGAAATATGAAGATGTACTTGAACCCACCTACCACCATTCGATCCCCGGCTTGCGCATTCTACCTCTCTGGTCGGCTGAGCGCCCGCACGCTCGTTTAATGGGTTGACTTAGGCATACAAACTTCATCCCCAGTCAAGCATATGGAGTTCATTCCCAGTCTAAGATCGGACTAGACCAAGGGTTGCGGTAGCAGGATTAGAAGCACACAGGGGGGATCGGGCCGATCCCCCGCATGCGCATTCTGCCTCTCCGGCCCCTGAGCGCCCGTACGCTCGTTTCATGGGTTGGCTTAGGCATAGGGAGTTCATTCCATGTCTAAGCCCCAATCAGACCGAGGGTTGTGGCAGCGAGATCGCAGCACGCAGAGGGGGACCGAGCCGATCCCTGGCTTGCGCATTATGCCTCTTCGGCCAGCTCAGCGCCCGCACGCTCATTTCGTGGGTTGACTTATGCATACGGAGTTCATTCCCAGTCTAAGATTGGATCGGATCAAGGGTTGCAACAGCAAGATCGAAAGCACGTAGGGGGGACCGAGTCGATCCCCGACTTGCGCATTCTGCCTCTCCGACCGGCTGAGCGCCCGCACGCTCATTCCATGTCTAAGCATGCGGAGTTCCTTCCCAGTCTAAGATTTTGAGCCATGATGCACATGCTGGGCTTGGGCATGTGCTGGTGATGCATTTTTTTCACCCGGGGCACCATCGTCGGAGCATCGCCGAAGAGCCTAACCGAAGGCATTGGGGGTTCCGACGATTGGGGGGCCGGGGTGTGCGCACATGATGTGCGATGGGTGCTGGTACTTGGCCCTTATATTGGCCCCCTATCCCTCATCAAACCTTGAGAACTCACACCCCTTTAAAGAGCATTTGAGATTTTATAGGTTTGCTGCCAGTAGCCATTAAAGTGCCTGAAATGTGAACACTTTTTTCAAATGGTCACAAAATCTTCTCCACTTCGAGTTTTTAGCTGAATTTTTTTGTGCACGCCAAAAAAAATACAAGGATCACCTCTACCGATTTTAGGGACAAAAATCTTTCTAAAAAAATTTTAAAAAATTCTAACCGTAAAAAGTTTCAAAAATCATGAAAAATAGAAAACGGGTCGTCTTGCCATGAAACTTCACATGAAGGCTTAGGGGACCAGTGTATGAATTTACAAGCCATAAAAATGGCATTGGCATGGCAAAAATATGAAGATGTGCTTGAACCCACCTACCACCCATTCGATCCCTAGCTTGTGCTTCCTGTCTCTCTGGCGGCTGAGCGCCCACATGCTCGTTTCGTGGGTTGACTTAGGTATATGGAGTTCATCTCCAGTCTAAGCATACAGAGTTCATTCTCAGTCTAAGATCAGACGGACTGAGGGTTGCGGTAGTAGGATCGGCAGCACGCAAGGGGACCGAACCGATCCCCAGCTTGCGCATTCTGCCTCTCCGATCGGCTGAGCACCCGACGCCCGTTTCATGGGTTGGCTTAGGCATAGGGAGTTCATTTCATGTCTAAGCCCCTAGCTGGACTGAGGGTTGTGGCAGCGGGGACAGACAGCACGCAGAGGGGGACCGGGCCGATCCCCGGCTTGTGCATTATGCCTCTTCGGTCGGCTCAGCGCCTATACGCTCGTTTTCATGGGTTGACTTAGGCATACGGAGTTCATTCCTAGTCTAAGATTGGACCGGACCGTGGGTTACGGTAGCAGGATAGACAGCATGTAGGGGGGATCGGGTCGATCCTCGACTTACGCATTCTGCCTCTCCGACCGGCTGAGCACCTGCATGCTCGTTTCATGGGTTGGCTTAGGCATACGGAGTTCATTCGATGTCTAAGCATATAGAGTTCATTCCTAGTCTAAGATCGGATCGGATCAAGGGTTACGGTAGCAGGACCAACAATAGGATCGATAGCACGTAGGGGGGATCGGACCGATCCCCGACTTACGCATTCTGCCTCTCTGGCCGGCTGAGCACCCGTACGCTCATTTTGTGGGTTGGCTTAGGCATACGGAGTTCATTCCATGTCTAAGCCCCAGTCGGACCGAGGGTTGTGGTAGCAGGACCGGTAGCGGGATCGACAGCATACAGAGGGGGATCGGGCTGATCCCTGACTTACGCATTATGCCTCTTCGACCAGCTAAACGCCCGATGCTCGTTTCATGGGTTGACTTACGCATACGAAGTTCGTCCCCAATCTAAGGATACAAAATTTATTCCCAATCTAAGATCGGATCGGACCGAGGGTTGCGACAGCAGGATCGGTAGCATGCGGGGGGGACCGAGCCGATCCCCGACTTGCACATTCTACCTCTCCGGCCGGCTAAGTGCCCGCACGCCCGTTTCATGGGTTGGCTTAGGCATAGGGAGTTCATTCCATGTCTAAGCCTCGGCCGGATAGAGGGTTGTGGCAACGAGACTGATAGCAAGCAGAGGGGGATCGGGCCAATCCTAGGCTTGTGCCTTATGCCTTTTCGGTCGGCTCAGCGCTCGTACGCTCGTTTCATGGGTTGACTTATGCTTACGGAGTTCATTCCCAGTCTAAGATCAGACCGGATCGAGGGTTGTGGCAGCAGGATTGACAGCATACAGGGGGGGACCGGGTTGATCCCTTGCTTGCGCATTCTGCCTCTCCGGTCGGCTGAGCGCCCGTACGCTCGTTCGTGGGTTGGCTTAGGCATACGGAGTTCATTCCATGTCTAAGCATACGGAGTTCATTCCTAGTCTAAGATTTTGAGCCACGGTGCACATGCTGGGCTCAAGGCATGTGCTGGTGCCGTATTTTTTTCGCCCAGGGCACCATCACCAGAGAGCCTAACCGATGGCATTGGGGGTTCCGACGATTGGGGGCCCGAGGGGGTGTGCGCACATGATGTGCGATGGGTGCTGGTACTTGGCCCTTATATTAGCCCCCTATCCCTCATCAAACCTTGAGAACTCACACCCCCTTAAAGAGCATTTGAGATTTTATAGGTTTGCTGCCAGTAGCCATTAAAGTGTTTGAAATGGGGACACTTTTTTCAAACGGTCACAAAATCTTCTCCATTTGGAGTTTTTAGTTGAATTTTTTTGTGCATGGTTACAAAAATACAGGGATCACCTCTACCACATTTGGGGACAAAACTGTTTCTAAAAAAATTTTAAAAGATCTCGAACCGTAAAAAGTTTCAAAAATCATGAAAAATAGAAAACGGGTCGTCTTGCCATGAAACTTCACATGAAGGCTTAGGGGGCCATTGTATGAATTTACAAGCCATATAAATGGCATTGGCATGACAAAAATATGAAGATGTGCTTGAACCCACCTACCATCCGTTCGATTCCCGGCTTGCGCATCCTGCCTCTCTGGTCAGCTGAACACTCGCATGCTCGTTTCATGGGTTGACTTAGGCATACGGAGTTCATCCCTAGTCTAAGCATATAGAGTTCATTCCCAGTCTAAGATTGAACCAGACCAAGGGTTCCGACAGTAGGATCGACAGCACGTAGGGGGAATCGGGTCGATCCCCAGCTTACGCATTCTGCCTTTCCGATCGGCTGAGCGCCCACACGCCCTTTTCATGGGTTGGCTTAGGCATAAGGAGTTCATTCCATGTCTAAGCCCCAGCCAAACCAAGGGTTGTGGCAGCGGGACCGGTAGCACGCATAGGGGGACTGGGCCGATCCCTGGTTTACGCATTATGCCTTTTCGATCGGCTAAGTGCTCGGACGCTCGTTTCATGGGTTGACTTTGGCATACGGAGTTCATTCCCAATCTAAGAATGGATCAAACTGAGGGTTACGACAGCATGATCGATAGGACACAGAGGTGCACCGGGTCGATCCCTAACTTGTGCATTCTGCCTCTTCGACTGGCTGAGTGCCCGCATGCTCGTTTCGTGGGTTGGCTTAGGCATACGGAGTTCATTCCATGTCTAAGCAGATAGAGTTCATTCCCAGTCTAAGATCGGATCAAACCGAGGGTTGCGATAGCAGGACCAACAGCACGCAAGGGGGGATCGGGTCGATCCTCGGCTTGCGCATTCTGCCTCTCCGATCGACTGAGTGCCTGCACACTCATTTCGTGAGTTGGCTTAGGCATACGGAGTTCATTCCATGTCTAAGCATACGGAGTTCATTCCCAGTCTAAGAGTAGATCGGACTAAGGGTTGCAGTAGTAGGATCAGCAGCACGCAGGGGGGGACTGGGTCGATCCCCGGCTTGCACATTCTGCCCCTTCGACGGGTTGAGCGCCCGTACGTTCGTTTCATGGGTTGGCTTAGGCATACTGAGTTCATTCCATGTCTAAGCCCCAACTGGACCGAGGGTTGTGGTAGTAGGACCGGCAGTGGGATTGGCAGCATGCAGAGGTTGATCGAGCTGATCCGTGACTTATGCATTATGGCTCTCTGGCCGGCCTCTTCGGCCGACTGAGCACCCCTACGCTCATCTCGTGGGTTGACTTAGGCATACAGAGTTTATCCCCAGTCTAAGCATATGGAGTTCATTCCCAGTCTAAGATCAGACCGGACTGAGGGTTACGGTAGCAGGATCGACAGCATGTAAGGGGGATCGGGCCAATCCTCAGCTTACGCATTCTACCTCTCTAGCTAGCTAAGTGCCCGCACGTCCGTTTCATGGGTTGGCTTAGGCATAGGGAGTTAATTCCATGTCTAAGCCCCAGCCGACCGAGGGTTGTGGCAGCAGGACCGGTAGAACGCAGAGGGGGATCGAGCTGATCCCAGGCTTGTGCATTTTGCCTCTTCGATCAGCTGAGCACCCGCACGCCCGTTTCGTGGGTTGGCTTAAACATAGGGAGTTCATTCCATGTCTAAGCCCCAACTAAACCGAGGGTTGTGGCTGCGGGACCGACAGCACGCATAGGGAGACCGGGCCTATCCCCAGCTTGCGCTGGTCCCCGTCTTGCACATTCTGCCTCTTAATCGATTGAGCGCCCGCATGCTCGTTCCGTGGGTTAGCTTAGGCATACGGAGTTCATTCCATGTCTAAGCATACATAGTTCATTCCCAGTCTAAGATTTTGAGCCACGATGCATATGCCGGGCTCGGGCATGTGCTGGTGCCACATTTTTTTTGCTCGGGGCACCATCGTCGGAGAGCCTTACCGACGTTATTGGGGGTTTCGACGATTGGGGGGGCCGGGGGTGTGCGCACATGATGTGCGATTGGTGCTGGTACTTGGCCCTTATATTGGCCCCCTATCCCTCATCAAACCATGAGAACTCACACCCCCTTAAAAAGCATTTGAGATTTTATAGGTTTGCTGCCAGTTGCCATTAAAGTGTCTAAAATGGGGACACTTTTTTCAAACGATCACAAAATCTTCTCCACTTTGAGTTTTTAGCTGAATTTTTTTATGCATGCCAACAAAAATACAAGGATCACCTCTACTGAATTTGGGGACAAAAGTCTTTCCAAACAAAATTTAAAAAATCTTGAACCGTAAAAAGTTTTGAAAATCGTGAAAAATAGAAAACGGGTCGTCTTGCCACGAAACTTCACATGAAGGCTTAGGGGACCATTGTATGAATTTACAAGCCATAAAAATGGCATTGGCATGGCAGAAATATGAAGATGTGCTTGAACCCACCTACCACCCGTTCGATCCTTGGCTTACGCATCCTGCCTCTCTGGTCGGCTGAGCGCCCGTACACTCGTTTTGTGGGTTGACTTAGGCATACAGAATTCATCCCCAGCCTAAGCATACAGAGTTCATTCCCAGTCTAAGATCAGACTGGATCGAGGGTTGCGGCAGCAGGATCGGCAGCACGCGAGAGGATCGGGCCGATCCCTGGCTTATGCATTCTGCCTCTCCAGCTGGCTGAGCGCCCGCATGCCCGTTTTGTGGGTTGGCTTAGGCATAGGGAGTTCATTCCATGTATAAGCCCCAGCCAGACTGAGGGTTGTGGCATCAGGACCGGCAGCACGCAGAGGGGGAACAGGCCGATCCCTGGCTTGCGTATTATGCCTCTCCAGCTGGCTCAGCGCCCGTTCGCTCATTTCATGGGTTGACTTAAGCATATAGAGTTCATTCCCTATCTAAGATCGGACCGGACCAAGGGTTGCGACAGCAAGATCGATAGCATGCAGGGGGGACCGGGCTAGTCCCTGGCTTGCGCATTCTACCTCTCCGACCGGCTGAGCGATCGCACGCTCGTTTCTTGGGTTGGCTTAGGCATACGGAGTTCATTCCATGTCTAAGCCTATGGAGTTCATTCCCAGTCTGAGATCAGACTGGACAGAAAGTTACGACAGTAGTACCAGCAGTAAGATCGGTATCATGTATGGGGGGACCGGACCGATCCCAGGCTTGTGCAGTCTACCTTTTCGGTCAACTGAGCTATCGCACGCTCGTTTCATGGGTTGCCTTAGCCATACAGAGTTCATTCCATGTTGAAGCCCCAGTCGAACCGAGGGTTGTGGCAGTAGGACTGATAGCGGGATCGATAGCACGCAGAGGGGGATCGAGCTGATCCTTGGTTGGCGCATTATGCCTCTCCACCGGCCTCTCCGACCGGCTGAGCGCCCGCATGCTCATTTCGTGGGTTGACTTAGGCATACGAAGTTCATCCCCAGTCTAAGCATACAGAGTTCATTCCCAATCTAAGATCGGATCGGACCGGGGGTTGTGGCAGTAGGATCGACAGTACGCAAGGGGGACAGGGCCGATCCTCAGCTTGCGTATTCTACCTCTCCGATCAGCTGAGTAACCGCACGCCTATTTCATGGGTTGGCTTATGCATAGGGAGTTCATTCCATGTCTAAGCCTCAACCAGACCAAAGGTTGTGGCAGCAGGACCGACAGCACGCAGAGGGGGATCGGCCCAATCCCTGGCTTGCACATTATGCCTCTTCGGCCGGCTCAGAGCCCGCACGATCGTTTCGTGGGTTGACTTATGCGTACGGAGTTCATTCCCAATCTAAGATTAGATCAGACCGAGAGTTGAGGTAGCAAGATCAACAGCATGTAGGAGGGGACCGGGTCGAACCCCAGATTGTGCATTCTGCCTCTCCGACCGGATGGGCGCCTGCACGCTCGTTTCGTGGGTTGGCTTAGGCATACGAAGTTCTTTCCACGTCTAAGCATACGGAGTTCATTACCAGTCTAAGATTTTGAGCCACGGTGCACATACTGGGCTCGGGCATGTGCTGGTGCCCCATTTTTTTCGCCCGGGGCACCATCATCGGAGCATCGCCGGAGAGCTTAACCGGTGGCATTGAGGGTTCCGATGATTGGGGGGGTCGGGAAGGTGTGTGCACATGATGTGTGCTGGGTGCTGGTACTTGGCCCTTATATTGGCCCCCTATCCCTCATCAAACCTTGAGAACTCACACCCCCTTAAAAAGCTTTTGAGATTTTATAGGTTTGCTGCGAGTAGCCATTAAAGTGTCTGAAATGGGGACACTTTTTTCAAATGGCCACAAAATCTTCTCCACTTTGAGTTTTTAGTTGAATTTTTTTGTGAAAGCCAAAAAAAATAAAAGGATCACCTCTACCAAATTTGGGGACAAAACCCTTTCTAAAAAAATTTTAAAAAATCTCGAACCGCAAAAAGTTTCAAAAATCGTGAAAAATAGAAAATAGATCATCTTGCCACGAAACTTCACATGAAGGCTTAGGGGACCAATGTATGAATTTACAAGCCATAAAAATGGCATTGACAGGCAGAAATATGAAGATGTGCTTGAACCCACCTACCACCCGTTTGATCCCCGACTTACACTTCCTGCCTCTTTGGTCAGCTGAGCGCCCGCACCCTCGTTTCGTGGGTTGACTTAGGCAAATGGAGTTCATCCCCAGTCTAAGCATACGAAGTTCATTCCCAGTCTAAGATTGAATCAGACCGAGGATTGTGACAGCAGGATCGACAGCACACAGGGGGGACCGGGGCATCCCCGAGTTGCGCATTCTGCCTCTCCGATTGGCTGAGCGCCCGCACGCCCATTTCGTGGGTTGGCTTAGGCATAGGGAGTTCATTCCATGTCTAAGCCCTAGTCGGACCGAGGGTTGTGGCTGCGAGATCGATAGCACGTAGAGGGGGACCGAGCCGATCCCTGACTTGCGCATTATGCCTCTCCAGTCGGCTCAACACACGCACGCTCGTTTCGTGGGTTGACTTAGGCATATGGAGTTCATTCCCAGTCTAAGATCAGATCGGACCGAGGGTTGTACAGCAGGATCAACAGTACACTCGGGGGATCGAAAGGGTCCCCGACTTGCGTATTTTGCCTCTACGGTTGGTTAAGCGCCCGCACGCTTGTTTCATGGGTTAGCCTAGGCATACGGAGTTCATTCCATGTCTAAGCATACGGAGTTCATTCCTAATCTAAGATCAAATCAGACTGAGGGTTGCAGTAGCAGGACCAGTAGTAGGATCGGCAACACGCAGTGGGTGACCGGGTCGATCCTCGGCTTACGCATTCTATCTCCCGATCGGTTGAATGCCCGAACACTCATTTCATGGGTTGGCTTAAGCATATGGAGTTCATTCGATGTCTAAGCATATGGAATTCATTCCCAGTCTAATATCAGATCGGACCGAGGGTTGCGATAGCAGGACCAGTAGCAGGATCGACAACATGCAGGGGGGGCCGGGCTGATCCCCGACTTACGCATTCTGCCTCTCCGACCGGCTGGGTGCCCGCACGCTCGTTTCGTGGGTTGGCTTAGGCATACTGAGTTCATTTTATGTCTAAGACCAAGCTGGACCGAGGGTTGTGGTAGCAGGACCGGCAGTGGGATCGACAGCACGTAGAGGGGGAACCAGGCTGATCCCCGGCTTACGTATTATGCCTCTCTGGCCTGCTGAGCGCCCGTACGCTCATTTCATGGGTTGACTGAGGCATACGGAGTTCATCCCCAATCTAAGCATATGGAGTTCATTCCCAGTCTAAGCTCAGACTGAATTGAGGGTTGCGACAGCGGGATCGATAGCACGCAGGGGGGACTGGGCCGATCCTCGGCTTGCGCATTCTACCTCTCCGGCTGATTGAGCGCCCACACGCCCATTTCATGGGTTGGCTTAGGCATAGGGAGTTCATGCCATGTATAAGCCCCAGTCGGATCGAGGGTCATGGCAGTGGGACCAACAGCACGTAGGGGGGGACCGGGTCAATCCTCGGCTTGTGCATTATGCCTCTTCGGTCGACTCAGTGCCCGCACACTCGTTTCGTGGGTTGACTTATACATACGAAGTTCATTTTCAGTCTAATATCAGACTAGACTAAAGGTTGCGATAGCAGGATTGACAGCACGCAAGAGGGACTGGGTCGATCCTCGACTTACATATTTTACCTCTCCGGCCAGCTGAGTGCCTGCACGTTCGTTTCGTGGGTTGGCTTAGGCATACGGAGTTCATTCCATGTCTAAGTGCCAGCCGGATCGAAGGTTGTGGCAGCAGCACCGACAGCGGGATCGGTAGCTCGCAGAGGGGGATCGGGCTGATCCTCGGGTTGCACATTATGCTTATAATGGGAATGAACTCCATATGCTTAGACATGGAATGAACTACGTATGCCTAAGCCAACCCATGAAATGAGCGTGCGGGCGCTCACCCGATCGGATAGGCAGAATTCAGAAATCGGGGATCGACCCAGTCCCCCTTACGTGCTTTCGATCCTGCTACTGCAACCCTCGGTCGATCTAATCTTAGATTGGTAATGAACTCCGTATGCATAAGTCACCCCACGAAATGCGCGTGTGGGTGCTGAGCCGGTCGAAGAGGCATAATGCGCAAGCTGGGGATCGACCTGCACCCCCTCTGTGTGTTGTCGGTCTTACTGCCACAACCCTCAGTCTGGTTGGGGCTTAGACATGGAATGAACCCCCTATGCCTAAGCCAACCCATGAAACGAGCATGCGGGCGCTCAACCGACCGAAGAGGCAGAATGCGTAAGCCGGGGATCGACCTGGTCCCCCCTGCATGCTGTCGATCCTGCTATCGCAACCCTCAATCAGGTGCAATCTTAGACTGGGAATGAACTCCATATGCTTAGATTGGGGATTAACTCCATTTGCCTAAGTCAACCCATGAAACGAGCGTGCAGGCGCTCAGCCGACCAGAGAGGTCGATCAGAGAGGCATAATGTGTAAGCCAGGGATCAGCCCGATCCCCCTCTGTGTGCTGCAGGTCCCACTGCTAGAACCCTCGGTTCGGTTGGGGCTTAGACATGGAATGAACTCTCTATTCCTAAGCCAACCCACAAAACGGGCATATGGGCGCTAAGCCGGTTGGAGAGGCAGAATGCACAAGCCGGGGATCGACCTGGTCTCCCTGCGTGCTGTCGATCTTGCTGTCATAAGCTTCAGTCTGGCCCAATCTTAGACTAGGAATGAACTCCGTATGCTTAGACTGGGGATGAACTCCGTATGCCTAAGTCAACCCACGAAACGTGCGTACGGTCGCTCAACTGACCAGAGAGGCTGGACGGAGAGGCATAATGCGTAAGCTGGGGATCAGCCCGATCACCCTCTGCGTGCTGTCGATCCCGCTGTCGGTCCTACTACCACAACCCTCGGTCCGGCTGGGGCTTAGACATGGAATGAACTACGTATGGCTAAGCCAACCCACGAAACGAGTCTGTGGGTGCTCAACCAGTCGAAGACGTAGAATGCGCAAGTTGGGGATCGGCCCAGTTCCCCTCTACGTGTTGCCAATCCTGCTGCTGGTCTTGCTGTCTCAACCCTCGATCCGGTCTGATCTTAGACTTGGAATGAACTTCGTATGCTTAGACATGGAATGAACTCCGTATGCCTAAGCCAACCCACGAAACGAGTGTGCGGGTGCTCAACCGATTGGAGACGCAGAATGCACAAGCTGGGGAACGGTTTGATCCCTTCTACGTGCTGTCGATCCTACTGTCACAACCCTCACTTCGGTCTGATCTTAGACTGGGAATGAACTCCATATGCTTGGTAGAGGCAGTAGACTATTTGTGCCATAGCATGAAAAGCTTCGCAAGGAAGTTTTGCAAGAATGCCATGATGCAAGGTGGGCTGGACACCCCAGAGTGAGCCGCACCTTGGTGCTGATCGAGGACCGGTACTACTGCCCACACATGAGGGACAATGTGGAGGCCTATGGGAAGACTTGTCTTGTATGCCAACAGGACAAGGTGGAGCTCAAGAAACTAGGTGGTCTTTTGGAGCCATTGCCAGTGCTAGAGCGACCATGGGAGAGTGTTTCTCTAGACTTTATAGTCGGTCTACCCAAAGCAGAAGGGTTTGGAAGCATCATGGTAGTGGTGGACAGGTTTTCCAAGTATGGAATTTTCATTCCAGCAACCAAGGAGTGCCCAGCCGAGGAGGCAGCTCGATTGTTCCTGAAGAACATGGCTAAGTACTAGGGAGTGTCGAGGACCATTGTTAGTGATCGGGACGGGCATTTCATGGGCAGGTTCTGGACTGAGTTGTTCAAGTTGTTGGGGTCAGACTTGAACTTTTCCACCAGCATGCATCCGTAGACCGATGGGCAGACAGAACGAGTGAATGGACTATTAGAGGTCTACCTCAGGCACTATGTGAGTGCCACACAAAGGGACTGGCCAAAGCTGCTAGATATTACGTAATTTTCTTAAAACTTGCAAAGGAGTGAGGCAACGAACCAGAGCCCATTTGAGGTTGTGACAGGGCAACAACCACTAACACCTGGTTCGATTGCTGCAGGTTATACAAGGTCGAATCCGGTAGCATACAAGTTTGCCAAGGCATGGAAGGAGCAAATTGACTTGGCCAGAGTTTGTCTACACAAGGCAGCCAAGAGGTCGAAGAAATGGGCAGACTAGAAGAGGCGGGATGTGCAGTTCCAGGTTGGAGACTTGGTGTTGGTGAAGCTGCATCCCATTATGCTCCATAGGGGGCTGCACAAAGGCCTAGTCTGAAGGTATGAGAGAACTTTTCGAGTAGTCAAGAGGGTAGGCAAGGTTGCCTACAAGCTGGATATGCCACCCAAGCTGAGGGTACACCCGATGTTCCATGTGAGCATGCTCAAGCCGTTCCATGAGGATGAGGGAGATCCAGGATGGGCAGAGTCAAAGTGTGTGCCATTGGGAGCAAGGGCCTCATATGAGAAGGAGGTCCATAGCATCATAGCTGACCGAGAGGTGAGACGGAAGAATTATCAGCCAAGACAAGAGTACTTGGTGCGTTGGAAGGGACTTCAAGACAGTAAGGCGAGCTGGGAACTAGTAGATGATTTATGGTAGTTCGAGGACCAGATCAAGTAGTACAATGCAGAAGATGCAACAAGGGCATTGCACAATCAGGTGGGGGAGAATGTGTCACCTTGGGCGGGCACGCTAGGCACATCAGGCGCACCAGTAGGCGAGCCAAAAGTTAAGGCCCGCAGACCAGGCGTGCTGGTGGGTATCTGCACGCAAAGCCTAGTAAACGAGTTCAGAACGCCCGCCCGACTTGCAGGCCAGCCCGTGAGACCAAGGCCTGGCATACAAGCTGCCCGCACCACATCCAGAAGGGCCCAAGGTGCTGGACACGCAAGGGAAGCTTCTGGAAGCAGGTAGGTCAGCAGAAGCATTCTGGCAGATTTGGTTGACCCTGAAAATCAGGAGTTAGCATCCCTATTGATTGTAATCCCATGATTTTAGCCTTTATTCTAGGGATATTGCCATTAAGTTGTAGCTGGAGCCTCAACTATAAATAGAGGGCTGCTCCACCCTCATTTGTACACCATCAAACACTTCTGTTTCAGTGAATACAAGAGCATTTCCAGAATTCTGTCTTGTTCATCCTGTTTCTTTCTAACTTGCGTAATCAGTCCTTCCCATTGTTCTAGTGCCCGCACGCTTGTGTTTTAGGCTGACTTAGGCACAAAAAAGGAGATTCCAAGCCTAAGGCCTCACAGATTCTGAGTCTAAGTCAGAGCCTGTGACAGTTGGTATCAAAGCAAGTTTGATTCTGCGTGTTTGTGTTGTGGAGGTTAGATCATGGTTGAGGAGATGGCATCCCAAAGTGATGTTGCTAGCCAACAACCAGAGGCCCAGGAGCATGGGCATGGAAGAGGTAAGAAAGCTGATTCTAAAGATATCTGGTCTACCATGGACGGTAGGCTGGCCAAGGTGGAGGTGACCATGGGTGACATGGGGGAGAAGCTTGAAGAGGTAGAGACTCACATTGCATCGCTAGACTCCATAGGGGAGGAGATCCAAAGTGAGCTGGAAGTTGCTCTCAACAAAGGCATGGACGTGATCACCCAGAAGAATAAGGCCTCGAAGGCTGAAGTGCTGACCTTGCGG